>CAJVPJ010000183.1:0-36962 GCA_910592205.1 Paraglomus occultum
AAACCCCCTCTCGGCAGAACACACCTACGCAATTAATTGCTCTCCCAACCCTATTGTGGACGCCGACCGTAACAATATTATTAATGTGTGGTTATATTTTAAGAGTGACTCTATCAAGGTGCAACTTAAACTGTAACTAAAACAAATAGTTCAGTTATTAATATACCCAATCATCAATAATTTAGTGTCCTTTTTTTCTTTCACTATAGGACAAAGCATCTGACAAATAAAACCTAATTATCAAATTTAAGATCCAGAGAGGAGTCCAATTTTGATTCCAGAGCCTTTGTCAAAGCTGTTGCTCCTGTAGCTCCAATTTGATTGTTCCTGAGACTCAATAAAGTCAGAGAGGAATTTGATCCTAGAGCTTTTGCCAAAGCTGTTGCTCCTGTATCTCCAATTTGATTACTCCAGAGACTCAATAAAGTCAGAGAGGAATTTGATTCTAGAGCCTTTGCCAAAGCTGTTGCTCCTGTATCTCCAATTTGATTACTCCAGAGATTCAATGAAGTCAGAGATGAACTTAATTTTAAAATTTTTGCTAAAATAACAGCTCCATCATTTTTAATTTTATGATGTAAAAAATCTAACAAACATTGATTTTGATAATTTTGTGTTTCTAATTGATCAAACAAAGATGATAACTGTTTGTAGAGAGTTTCATTTGGTTTGATATTGAATGACATGCTAATATCATCTAGTGCTTTGTTATACTGACAAAGGTCAAGATAGGCAGCTGCTCTTACATTTAGTGTATCTACATTTTTCTGTGACTGAATTTCTAACGATTTGTTGAAATCATTTAATGCATTATCATACTGTTTGAGTGCATAATAGATCTTTCCTCTTACTCTCAATGCAAATGTGTGGTCTGGTTCAGCATTTAAAATTTTATCCAAGTTCTCCAATGCATTACCATATTGACTAATATCAAGTCTGATAATTTCTTGTTCCATTAAGGTAAACATATTGCTTGGATCCAGCCCCAGTGAGTCATCAAGATCATTCAATGCATTATCATGTTGCTCAAGCATGAGGTAAACATGTCCTCTTAGATGTTGTGCTATTGTATTAGTTGGTTTAATTTGTAGTGCTTTATTGAGGTCTTCTAATGCATCTGCATATTGACACAGAAAAAAATAGACAGCCCCTCTCACAATCAGTGTGTTTATATCATTTAGTTCAATCTCTAATAATTTAAGTTGATTGAAATCAGCTAAGGCTAACTCATACCAGGTAAGAATGTAATAGATGTTACCCCTGACTTCTAATGCAAGTGCATCATTTGCATCAATCTTCAATGATTGTTTAAGGTCTTTAAGAGCTTGTTTGTACACTGATTGTTGCATATAATATTTTCCACGCCAAGCCCATGCTCTGGCATTGTTAGGATTATTTTTTATGGCCTTTGTTATGTGATCATAACATTTTTGATAGTTTAACACTTCCATGTATGCAACAGCAAGGTCAATTTGGATAGTTACACTGTTGGGATAATGAATAAGTGCCCTTTCAAGCCATAATATTGCATCATTATATCTTTTTTCATCAAAAGCTTTCTTGCCTTGCTTGTATGTAGGATGTAGACTTTTTGGTCTCTTCATTAACTGTAGGATATTCTTCTTTGGCTTCATTTGAAGTAAATATAAAAACTTTGATTTCATAATAGAAGTCTCCTCGACATCATCACTGTCATCCTGACTTGCCACAATAGCCGTAAAATCTTTTGTCTTGCCTTTTGTATTTGGTGTAATGTGTCCAGCCTTAACAAATTTTTCATACAATGCTTTGTAAATTGGTGAACTTGGCATTATCTCAGTCTCTTGCAATTGAAATTTTCTTCTACAATAGAAGCATTTCAATTCAAGACAATTCATTTTCATGAATGTTTCTAATGCCAAATAGCTGATCTTATGTGTACATGGAAGTATTCTAAAATCATCTGTAACTTCTTGTGTAAATTGACATGTAAGATGCTCAGCCACCATGTCCAAAATTAATAAATCATTAGGATTTGAATTAAGGAGCTCTTCAGATGGCTTGTCAAATTTACTTGCATTCTTTCTTATGGTCAACATTTCAATATTGGTTCTGCCACTTGCTTGATTAATATGAGTATGTTTTTCACTAGTGTATCTTCTTATGTCTTGAAGCCTTTTTGTATCTTGGTCTGAGGCTGAGAATTTTTCAATATGTTGATCCAGATCAACTTGCACAACAGAAAATGTAATTGGATCCTTTTTATGCAGTATCACTAGAACTTCCATTGCTTTAAATTGAATGAATTCTATCTTCACAATGTCCAGAGATAGTTTTGCAAGGTAATAACAATGAGCCAAGGTGTTGGTATTTTTTGTAGATGTTATCAACCTTTGAGCAATATCCAATACACCAAACAATAATGAGTATGGAACTGATTCTGATATAGTTTTTGATTTAATATTTATATTAGACTTATATCCATCTGACTTTGCTGAAATAGAAACTGCTTTTTTCCACTCTTGATCTCCAAATCTCCATAGATCCTTAATAATCATTAATTCCCCTTTAGCAACCAAATTTCTATTAATTGGAGCAGCTGACCATTCAACAAATGCTTGGTAAATTGTGTATAAATACCCCCATTCCTTGAACCAATGTCCCACAGAAAACTTGGATTGTAAAACTCCCTGAATATTATTATATATTTCAGCAGTAAATTTGTTATCAATTGGGGTTTCCATAGTTGTCATAACACCAGTCATATCAGGTAAAGCCTCAACCAATGTAGCAAAAAAAGCCTTTAGTTGGTTTATAATTACAAGCCAGACAGTCTTATCATCATCCATCACATGAAGAGTATTATAAAGATGCATAAACAAAAATTCATTGTTATGATTTTGAACTTTAACAGTTTCATCCAATGTAGCAGATAAAACCTTTGCACCTTGTAAGCCTTTACCTATGACTTTGATGTAACACTGATGAAATTCATACAATCTTGCAAGGTGTTTATGCAAAGTTTCAAGTAACTCATTCTCCATTTTAACAAGACGCTTGCCATATGTTTCTAAAGCGACTGTATATGCTCTAAGATGCAATTCCAACTCAATATCAGTGGTCTTCTTATGGTCATGATATGTGACATAAATTCCAACTGTTTTTAAAACATTTCTCAATTGATCATCCTCTAACCTATTACCAAACAATAGTAACAGATTGGATAATTTAATAAAATAATTGATTCTATCCTTGTTATTACTGCTGACAATTGATTCCAAAGTTGTAGATAGTTGCTCATCTAATTCAACCTTGTTCAGATATGTTGTACCATAGTCATCATGATCATTTTCATTATCACTGTCACTTTCAAAGACAATGAGGTCTTGCTCAATATCAAATACATCTTCAGTCTCTGCGTTATCAAGCTGCTTTCCCTTCCCTTTGTTTTTGGTACCTGAAGATGATTGCTGTCCAATATCCTAGTAATGTTGATATTAAAGTGTGTTGTATTTTATTGTGGGCGTTGTAAGCGTTGTTTGATTTATTTCAAGTGCAAAAAAATCAATCTTATTGAATGCCAAAACTTACGCAGCTGTTTCCTGACAAGTACTCGTAATCCATATTAATACAATAGCTTTATTCTCAATATTAATAACAATGTTTAGTTTCTGGAGAAGTTCAATGCAAAATTCCATGGCGATGAAATTCGCTTGTTTATGTTTATCTTTGCGTAATGTGATACAACCAATCGTTAGACAGTGATTCCAACTTTCCGGTGTCGCAAAATAAATTACTGTTTGTTGTAATACAGCAAACAAAATGACATTGTGAAAAGATAGATTGCATGATAGGAATATACGATACGAGAAAGACATCTGTCTCTAAAGAATTATCGCTACATTTAGCGTGGGGCACTTTTTGCCTCGAGAATGTATGCCGGTAACTCGTTTTATACAGTTCAACTAGGTACGAGTTTTCTTTTGAGGGGGGCTTCGCCCCCCCCCCCTGCTTTCTAATTTATTACTTAGGAGTTTGTAACTGATTTTAATTTCTAAAAAGGAAATATGTGAGGGTGGCAGTCGTTTGTGTTTGTTATTTTTATAGTAATAGGCGAGATTATTTATATGGAACATATTGGAGTAAGTAATGTGATAGGTTTTTGCGTTTGTATGGTGTAACGATCAGTATTGAAGAATATTCGTATGTAGTCGAGTTAGGTGTAATAGTTAGAATTATGGTTTATTTATGAGATTTTTTAATTGTACGTAGTTGAGTGCATGAATGGATAGTAGTTTTTTACTATTATAATATAGTAAGTAAGACTATACGGACAGACGAATTCGATCTGATGACAATTTACTCTAGCTATTCTTCAATCGAGAGTAGTACAAGTGTTAATAAAAGAGAAATACAAAGCTTAGTACCGAACTCGGAGAAAATACTATAACTCATTCCTTAATGAATTGCAAAGATAGGTGTTGCCAAAGATAAAATTGTGGAGAGGGGGTGTGCTGATATTAAAAATAAGCGTAAGAAAGTACAATTACGGTTCCTTGTATGATGGTAAGTTTAGGATGTCTGACGCTAGGTTGGGAAGCTTGGGTTTGTCATTGGATCGTAGTGCTCTTTTCGGAGCTGTTGGCATTGATTTGTCTTTTGAATCTGCTTGCTCTTCACCCGAATTATCTGGAGTAGAAATGGAATCTACTGATTTGGCTGTAGTCGTAGTTTTTGGACGCTTCGATGGCGTATTGATTTGTTGGGTTGATGGAGTATGGTCAATGAATTCGTATAATTGAGATCTTTTCTGCGAGGCAGAGTTATTGGTAGATGGTGTGGTATGATTGATTGGTTCGTGGATTGAGGAAGACATAGAGGAGGTGTGGGTGGAGATGAATTCGAAATTGTGGAGTTGGATATAAAGTTTGTTATTGTGTATGTCCAATTCTCCTACTAGCAATACCCGAGATCCTACCTTCCCCTTTTTTGTTCTTTCATGTAGATTTTTCTTGGAGGATTCGTGGTATGCTATTATATCAAACTCTGCTACATTTAAGCTTGAACCACTGCCGCTTACATATTGCGAGGTGCGAGAGGTGAAGGTGGTGATATTGTTTCGTATTTGAGCAGCAGTTTTTATCGTGGCGATTGTACGGATCCAGGTACGTGCATGTGGTATGTTGGATGGATTATATGCAGCAACATGGCACTTGAAGGGGTTTATCTGGGAAATTTGAGTAGTATGTAAGTGGACAGAGTATAGATTAATTAATATTAGAAAACAAAAAGTTTTAAATGTTAATTACTTACAGTCAGTATGTTATCATGTAGTGATGTTATTGTGCCAGCGAGTTCGATTATGTCGTCTGATGCGAATGCCATTGTTGCTCGCCAGTCTGGTTTGTCTTTCGGCACGTATACATCGAATCGAATTTGTATTGGTTCAGCGGCGAAATTGAGAAAGACGCCTTTAGCTTTGAACAGTGTATGTTCTGCTCTGTTTTCTTCTTGGACTTGCAGGACATGTACGGCAGTAGAATTTAAGTGAGCCAACATTGTGAGATTATAGGAGATATGCAGAAGGATGTCGTAAATGTGTTTCTTTTATATAGATGTTGAATATAACAGCGGAATTTCGGGAAAATATTGATATACAGTGGGCTGAGGGTTATTTTTAAAATATGGAATTGCGATACTGTTGCATGCTCTTGCTCAGTATAATTTAACCGCTCTCATAATGTCCTTTTCTATGTTCCATCTTTGATGGCAGTAACCAAGATTATTCTGTGTTGAAGCAGCGATATGGCGTGTGGGTGGGTATCTTTGACATATATTTCGATTAGACTATACGGACTGCTATGTGCGTTCGTAGGATAGCTGCATAGTATACTGTCGAAAGTTGGTGAGGAATACCCTCACAAGCATGGCCTTGGCTGGATTTCACAAAGGACAGAGAAGATTACAAAATTTTTTTGATTAAGACAATAGTAATTGTCTAGAATGTGCGGTGGGGGTGTAAACATGGGAGTCAGTGATGTAAACGTTCTGGCCTGTTAGTGACGTAAAACGTTCTGGCTTCTCATCTATTATTTAAAGATGAAAGCCAGATTCCCTTTTTTGATTAGAACGAATACTAAGTGTGGCACAAGTATGTAATGCAATGTAAATGGGTATAAACATGTGTCTGAAGGAGAAAAAAGGCCAGACTGATCGTGATTAAATAAATAAAAAAAAAAGAATGAAGAACGACAATGATATATGGAAGGGTAACACAAACATCGGAATGTAAATGTTCTGGGCCTGTGTTTGTAATGAGTAATATTATATAATCAATAAACGATGTTCAATCAACATGTTTATGTGATAATAGCAGAGTAAGATGTGTTGTTTCTGATCTGGGCCGGTCCGATTTTTGAATTTGCTATGATTCAGAACATAAGTAGAGGATTGCTAATTATGTGTTTGAAGGCAGATCGCAATTGAGTATAATTGAGTATGAGAGAACGATATCTCTTAGGGTTGATGTATAAGTAGATATGATCATCTGTTTATCTACACAAACATCAATGACGATTTGTGTGTAACTAAATAAAGTAACGGGTGGAGTGACAAATATATTATTGTTATTGGGAGTGGAGTAAATCAAGCGCGTATGAGTATGAGCCAGGGTATTTGCGAATTACGGGCGGGAAGCAATGCCGAATAAGGTGAATTTGTGATCACGTTATGATGATTCGATAAGGATGGGGAGAGTATGTACTTGACAAATCGCAGAATATCAAATACGTTATCGTTATGAGAGGTACAGTAAATAACTTTTCATATTATATCATGTTTTGTTAAAGAATATAGTTTCACAGAGTATATTTCAATTTATTATTAGGATTATACAACTTTATTATATAATGTTATAGAAGTAAAAATTGCAATAAGGAAAGATAAATTTTAAAAATTACATTCAGTACTGATTAAGGTGTTAGTGTGGAGGATAAAAATAAACGGGTAGAAAAATAAAGAATAAAGAGAATAGAAGACCATGGATGTTGCCAGAGACAATTAAAGTGAGAAAAGTGGATGGGATGTAGCTTTTCTTTCCAAACGTTCGTACTCGCGGAGGACGTCGATGTCAACAGAAAAAGCTTCCTTATCCAAGCAAGGAATTTGTACGTTATTCCAAGAGGGTGCACGACTCAGGGCAGTATATGCTTGACCAGCAGCGAAAAATTGTTTATCCAAAAATAAAGATATACGCGGTAATGTTAACCCTTGGGATTTATGTACGGTTAACGCAAAGCAATTTTGTAAAGGGTATTGTTTGCGAGAGGCATTCATACCGTTTATGGTAAAGTAGGACGTTTTTGGGAAGATTACCGCATGGATTAAACGTCTAGTGCCGAGAAAAGAAATATGGACACCTTGACTTTCATGTTCAAGTTTTGTAACGATGCCTATACTTCCGTTACATATGCCGTTAGCGATCATATCATTGGTTAGGTACATTACACGTGCACCAGGTTGGAGCCGAACACGGACGGGAAAGTTGGTGTGTTGCTTGAACATACGTTGTGAATATTCGTTATCCCATTCTTCGTCGTTCACCTTGTCTACAGCAGTACTTATTAATATGTCATTTTCGCATGTAATTTCTAATAAATTGCAAAACGATATATTAATCCGTTCTGCAGATTCTTTATAACCAACAATAAAGGTCGTATTGAAGGAATTAATGTCTGATTCCGTGTTGACGTGTTGTAAATTTTTTGCCTGTAGCATATGCCAGGAATTATCAGATATTCTGCCTAAGCGTACTTCCTCCAATAGGTTGAAAAATTGATTGTCTCCAATTTGGCGGTGAGATCTCCGTAAAAAAAGCGGATAGAATAATTGCCAAGCGGGTGAATTGAAAACACTCGTTCCGTGTACTGGAGGTAGTTGGCACAAATCGCCTACGACAAGTACGTTGATACCACCAAATGGTTTATGGTTGTTGTGTAGTTTAGCAAAAATGTCAGAAATAAAAGTAAATAAGCTGGCAGAAACCATGGATACTTCATCTATGATAAGTGTTTTAATATTTCTCATTTTATTTTGTAGAGAAACATCGGTAAATAAAAGTGTTTTGTAGGAAGATTGGTAATTCGTATTGGAAGATGATATTTTTAATGCGGAATGGATAGTTTGTCCATCCACATTCTGGGCTGCAACACCAGTTGGAGCCAACACGAGATATTTAATCCTCCTAGAGTGAAGATGATTGCGGAATAGATGTATAATAAATGATTTTCCCGTGCCAGCTGATCCAGTTAAAAAAAAGTATGGCCATTGATTGCGGTGAGAACCCATCATATTTGTTAATACAGTAATGGCTTTATATTGATCGTTGGGTAGATCAGCTATAGACGTGTGGGGTGTAATGTGTGGTAGTTTTTTCAAAGCTGATAATTGAAGCCTGATTATGTTCACATTTGGAAGACGCTGCATTGATTGTTGCACAGATTGTAGATGTGAATCGATAATGGCTGCAAACTGATGTTCAAAGTGCATTGTTGTTTGAGTTATACGCGAACGAGCTTGTTCACGCATTGATAGTGCTTCATGCGGAAACATAGAAAGATAATGTTCTCTATAGTTATCATATTGACCCGACAGCTCCTCCTCTGATCTCCAAGATTTTGTCTGCAGCAAACGGTAGTAAAAGAATGAGTCACCATCATTTAATTTAAGGAAGCGGGTGCGTGTTAATGTGGGCTTCTTCCTCTTAATTATTACTCGATTGTCGAGATCTCTTACAGCTTGAACGTTAGCAGTGGTTGTAGTACGTATATCATATAATTGATAATATTCTTCATATTTCAAATGTTCAAAGTCATCGCCATAAGGTCTGCGGAAATATTTCTCAATAGCATCAGGATAGTAAGGGTTGTCAGGATTATACAATAATTGTGAAACTGGCAATATAGTTTTTGAACGAAGTGAGGGTGGTTCAGTAGGTAAAAAATTTACCGTTGCAGAAGAATTGCAAATAGTTTCACCAGTAATCAAATAAATAACTTCCATAGCGCCTAGTCGTCTCCCAAGTACATGCTGGTAAAACCGATTGTTTTCGTTAATATTAAAAATATGGGATGGTTCGGCTTTGGAAATGTATTTTGTCATATATCGTGCAAAGCCTTTACTAGTGACATATTGGAAATTGCAATGAGCATCCCAAGTCAATAATGTAGGCGCATGGAATGGCACAACCCATCTATCTTCTTCTGTAATAGCCTTATAGACGTAACGTAGGGAGGTTGGGTCATTATAGGTTAAGTTAGATAAAGGTCTAGGAAAATTACGTTTGCATTGTTCGCCAGCAGGCGGCGGACCTCCACATAAATGTGGTCGGCATGTATGTATTTGATGCATACGCACTTTTGCATATAGCTCAGGTTCGTTTTCAGGATCAGGCATGGTACTGCGAATTTCATTAGAAGAGATCATTTCATTAATTGTAGCTTCTGTCCAAAGCACAATATGTAAATGGGCTGCACCACGATTTTGAAATTCGACTCGTTCAAAAAAATCGCTGATACGTTTCCATCCATTAAGGCGATTGTCATTCCATAATCTTTTTTTTAATGAACGGAAACGTTGCATAAAATACATACACACATGAAAAGGACGATTGGTAGGATTAGTATCACCATTATCAGTGTTACGAAGTATTTCCGTTAGATGTGTCCATTTAGTTTCAGCCATTGATAAAGTAACGAAAAGTGTTGGTAAACCTTTAGCCTTAACCATGGAATTAAGATGATGTTCTTTTTCTGCGAAATAAGAGTCACCTGTGCGGATAAAAGTAGGCAATGGCATAGATTTATCCTCATCAACTATCATATCATGGGTATAGTGACTTTGTCGTAACCATTGTATGGCAGATGGGTGACTATGCGTGGAATCAGTATGACGTTGGCGAAATATGCGAGCATTATTTTGAAAATTTCTAAGCTTTTCTAGCTGCATATACGACCACATCATCCACACAGGATGAAGTCTGAAGCGAGGGTCATAGCCTAATAATCGCATTTTTATATATTTGCCGTATGTCAATGCGGCATTGTTATGTGTATTTAAACGATTGGATATTTCCCCATAATATCCATGTCCATCTGGAAATAGATCGGGAAATAATATCGCTTCCAATTCGGGGTCTGTGAAACGGAGTGGTATTTGACGTTCATCAGAACTTTGTAGAAAGCCTATGGCTAAACGTGAGTAATGAGCATCTTCATTATGTATTTCGTCAGGAAATACATACGAAGGCATAACTATGTCTGAAAAATTCGTAGAATGTGTAGTATGTGTAGAATGATCATTTGAAATATGTGTGGCTTGTGGCCAAACGGTAGGAGATAAATGAGTGTTTGATATAATTAAACGTGAGGCCAGCGAATGATAGGCCATCAGATAGGGATTATTCTGTTGGAGCCAATCACATGCATAACGCAAGGATGGATGATACCAACGATTATCAGGGTGGGACAGGTCTACGTCATTCAAGAACGCACCAATAATGCCTGAATAAAGAGTCAGCGTTCTTCTGTTTCTAGAATAACCCATATGCCCTGTAAGTGAGCGATATTCAACATAGGGGTTTGCACCAGCAGAACGACCTAGACTGGTGTGTAGATAGACGGGAGAGAGATATTTTCGTTTTGCATATGGAACATCGTGAATGCACTGTGGTATTTCAGCGAGCGCATGACATATTCGATTATTATGATTGGATCTACATCCATCGCAAACGGCAATTTTTGACTCGTCACGTGGATTTGTAATGACACTTAATTGTGGAAACGATGATTGAAGAGGATAGGTAAAATTGACATTTTTAGTTACCCATTTTACAGAGTATGGGTATAGTAATCGTGAACAATAGGAACAGGGAACGTAGGGAAATTGAGCATAATCTTCTTCGTAGAGTTTGCGTAAAGTCTTGCGTAAAGCATCGGAGGGACGCCAGTACGGTTGTATTTGAACGTTTGTTATGTCCGGGTTAATAGGCGACATAGGAAGAGCGAAGGAATTATTGTCGGGATGCCAGGAAGTATCAGTACTATTGAAAACAGATTCATTAGGTTGAAGAGAATCAACTGTGTATATATTGAGAATTTGTTGAGACATTTTATTTTTATTTTTATTTTTTTTTCTTTTTTGCGTGGAGAAAAAAGATCAAAAGGCTATGGGAGGAAAGTATTTCGCAAGGAAGTGTCTATTGATAAGCGTTAGAGAAGATGAGGAGAATGGTAGGAAACCGTCTACTTGATAAACGAAAATTTTTATTCGAGTGGCAACACAAAGGTTAATCCTACATGTATAAAAAAGGGTAGTCTGTACGAGGTGAGTATGACATAAAACAGTCTAGAATTTTTTTCACACAAACGATTGTTTGGGGAAGTGAAGTAATCTGATATAGGAACAATCATGTGATGCATGGCGATCATCATGATCTAGATGAAATCTAGATGAAATAGTGGGCTGCGAATACCTTTTTGTGGGTAATAAGATTAAAAACCATTGATTGCATGATGATCATCGTAATCTAGATGAAATCTAGACGAAATAATGGGTTGGGGAATACCTTGGCAGTGGAAATGATGGGAATAAATTATATGCAATCATTTACGCTGTCAACGGCATATTTTGCATTTATTATAATAATGATCGCACATAATTATTATTACAATAGATGCAAAACATGCCGTTGACAGCGTAAATATATGGAAACAATTATGTAAAGCATGGGCGATCAACGTAATTTAGATGATTGGGAATACCTTTTTTTTGCGGGTTGAAAATTGCCATTAAACTTTTTTTTTATTATTTATTATTTTATAATATATTATATATTTTTTCTACGAAAAAAAGAGAATGTAATAATGATAGTTATTTTTAATCAGTCAGAAGATATAGTTTAGACCATAGTTTCAAATAACAAAATATCAAATTTATTTGCCATTTTCTTTTTTTCTCTTTTTTTCTCGTTCCAAAAAAAAAAAAGACGATGAATAAATGAAAGACAAAGATTATAAAAAGCGCCAGTTTCCTTAGGGTGGGTGGTGGGGGTAGGGCATGGCTGTGCAGCTATTATGCATACGGTACGCTACGGTACCTTCGGTACCGTACCGTACCGTAGCATACCTATACCATATAAATATGATATAAAAACGGCCGGACAAGATTTACAATAAAATTACGGAATTTGGGTAGTTGAAGGTTAGTGCGGAAATCAGTTTAGGAAATGAAGTGCTGACAAAACGAATGAAAAGCGAAGAAATTACAAAATGGGGAAAGTACGTGCATGAACATGCATCAGGAGACAGCGATGAAAATGTAATTAGCGTTAAATACATGGACGGTGAATTAAGGACTCCACCTTCTCTATTGTCGTGCGTAGCTCTTATCCATAGCATGAAGTAACAACTTATTACAATCGGTTCTCGATACACGAAATCGGCCTTTTTATTTTTTCAGATGTCAAATTGGAACCAGCAATCCTTTTAATACGCATATTTCTTATATCGAAGGGTTCTTATATTTCATAGATTTACATTAAGCTGAGATCGGGCTAGCAAGGTCAAGATTTACCAACCGTAATATACGGATAGTAGCATCATGTTACATTCCACACATGTAATAATAAACGGCGCGGAAACAGTTTTGTCGTTTGCACTTGTGAAGAGCGTTCGATATTTTTATTATGTCTTGTATAGGTTATTCTTGATTTCCTTTTTTCATAATCATTACGAAAAGAAAAATTTTTTTATAAGTGACTTGGTTCCGGTTCCAGATATTATTTATTGCATTACGGATAGGGGAATTTGTACACTACGTATGATTTCAAAGAAGAGTCAAGGAACAGTTTATATAAAAAGGATATCTGGAGCTCCCGCCGCTAAAGCTTGCGGATAGATATTCGAATTCGGTTCTCGCAACGTCGTCATGCGTTCATCTTCAATTGAAATAGAAATACAGTCAGGTTTGCTCAAATGAACAGATTCATTTAAACTTTCTTTCGCCCTTCCTCCTCACACATGCCCACTTACCATCAATTGAAATCAATACCTCTCTACCGTTCATGATTGTCCTCTCCCCCTCCCCCTTACGTTTTCCACTCTTGCCTCTACACTACTCACCGCATAATGTTGATATCGACTGGAGATCGGCGTCACCTGAGTTGTTGACATATCTTCAAAAAATGCCCCAATTTGACAGCACGAACCGTTTCACAGAACTGACGTTGAAATGCACTAGCTCCACGGAATTTGCTGAATCCTACTGACTGCCGGCTCGGCTGACGCTGCGGAAAGTCGTGTCACTAGTCAGATCATAACACTGCGCGATTCTCTTCAACGCATAGAGACTCATAACTTTGCCATCATATCGTCCAAAGTACCGAATGCATCGTATAATCTGAAATTGGATGTATCTGCCAACATGACGACACCATTAAGGCCTGACTAGATTATTATAAACATTGCCAATATTTGATATTGACCGAGTTGGAGATATGAAAAGAAAATAGTCAATTCTTCTGCGTGTATGAAAGAGGTGAGCAGATCATTTAGAGTCATCGACACAATCGAATTCTCAGCTGGTTTACCTTGTAATTTCCATAGAATTACATACTACGCACATATCGACACTGTATACGAGAAATAGCCTGCATTGTCCATTAGCACGACTATGATTGTCAACTAATTGATCATATCGCTCTAAAGGCCGGATTTAACGAAAGTCAAGTCCTCTTTCGGGGGGCAAGTGTCAATCTGGGATATTAGAGAGATACATGACCGTTGGATCAGCAGCTGGCGTGAGCTTAGTGGACTGGTAATCTGTTGATAACTAAAACGAATAGTAACATAGAATGCAATCATAAATCTGATGGATAAATCAAAATCGGGAAAGCTGGTTTCGGTTAATCCAATATTTCAATGTTATCGTTACTTACATGACGCTTTGCCTGCTGTGTTAAAAGATAATTATCTCCTTCCCAGGTGATATTCGGAGTATAGTTCTGCAAATCCACTGAATTTCGAAGTCATGTCTTCAAATGCGAGAACCTGCTGCTACAAACACAGTTCCGATGTGGCTTACTCTTTGATCATCGTCATCGTTACACTCGTGCAACATAATTATTGCTCTAACTTTAAAAAACCAGATATTGACTTACCCCATTTGTCCTACAAAGGCGGTATAAATAACTTACAGGCAAATTACATGGGTGATTGGAAAATATTTAATCAAGTTTATCACACCGTCCCGTGATTCCAGCCTACTATTTATTATTATTGGTGGGAAAACTTTCGGTGGTTCGGCTGCGACCGTTCTGGGATTTGACTCATTCTGAGAACAGGTCAACCCGTTGTCACATAAATTGTGTACTTTATTGGTGCAAGAGATTATTCTAATGTGACAATCCCGAAATTATTCTAATGTGACAATCCCGAAACGGGTCAAATCCTAGAACGAGTTATCACAATAATATTAAATGTGGATGTAATATTAACAGTTAGGCAGTGTCTTTTGATTTGGATTGAGGTTTTTTCACATAATGATAAAAAATTAAGATTTACATATGGAACACTTTTTGCTCACAAAATAAAATTTTTTGAAAACGTAAACGAAAACAACAGTCGACCAGTCAAATGAGTGGGTTTTGGTAATTGTCGTAGCATCATGCTCGAAAGCGACAGCATACGGTTCAACGCGATATCTAGATAATTATGAATAGGGTAATACTAAAAGCGATGCAAATTTTGTCCACATGCTCAAAGCAACAAATGCCGACAACAAAAAATTAGTTCTATAAATTTAAATAAAGTTTCAATACTTTATTCAATATTACAACAAGAAATGGTTAAACTTCTCTTACCTTCTTATTCGGGTAAAGAATACTAGTCGGAGAGCTATTGGTTTCTTTCGGCAATCTCTTCTATAAAAAAATCAAATTTTTGGTGATAATATTATGACAAGTTTATTAGAATTCGAACAATATCAATATATTACGATATACGTACATGTTGCGATTACTTCATACGGTTGATACTTAATATTGCTATATATTGCATCTATAATATTCTCTCCTCATACATTTTATTATGACAATTTTTATACGACGATCTGCTTGGTCGGTGGAGTAGAGACAAATGTTCTCAACAATTACATATAAATTGTGTCTGAATTTGGCATTTGTCAAGTATCGAAGCATTCGAATCACACTATTAAATAAACGACGTAAATTTGATTTGTTTAACTGTATTCTATCCAATAATTCAACCAATAATTTTAATGCCAGTTATTTACTTCAGATTAAAGTACTCAAATGCAGCCATCAATACTGCATACCTAAAACTTGGACCAATACTGTAATCTCAACGCAGAATCAAAAACGGCTAACCGTAAACTGATAAAATTCTGCAAATAATCGTATGATTGATCTACATTAGCAAAAAAAATTGCGCAGAATGTGATTTCACAAAGCTATGCTTAAATGTAATCTAAATTGTCATTTTCATAACACACAATGTGTTAAATTAGTAAATCACTGTCTGTGTTATTGTTGTTAAAGTTGTTAACATATCGTAATATTATTAGTTTAATGGTTTCGGCTACAAATTTAATCCTTTTTGTATTTGCTAGTCTCAAAATATAATAATTTAACTTTGTTACTGCATTAGCTGAGAATAAGATTTTTATTATACTAAATACCATTAACTACATGGTTGCTAGTAATACACATACAATAAGTGTCGAAATTAGAGAGTCAATACTTCAAATCTTGTTTTAACAGTTTGAATTAAGCGACTCTAATAACACACATGAATTACTCGTCTGTAAGAATATTTTTGATTTATAACATTAGTCTACTAGTTGACAATGCTTAATAATATCTTTTACATAATTTACATATTATTCTATATTGACATTTGTCGATTCTAAATTGACATAATTTTAACCTGACAAATCGACATATATTTCTAATTGACATAAAAATCCCATCTATAATTATTTAATTATAAAAAACATAACGGGTTTTGATAATTCTAGTTGACGAGTATTGCGTAATGATGGTTTTTATTAGCTACAAATACATTATAACGCATATTCTGTTTTACAGTTCCACGTCTACATAAGGAAATTACGTTGTTAATTACTGAACGCATAACCATACTTTAGTCATTATCAAAAAGACTTGAGAACCTGCTTTTTGATATTTACAACTCGTCTCTCACATAGTTATTTATTATTTATTTTTAACAATAATAATAAGCGGCACACTTAAACACATAAATTTACTAATATACACTCAGACTATTATACGTTAGATCGCACACCAAAGTACAAGTACAACATTATCTTTAGATATTAAAAAATCTGTTTCTTAATTTAATCTTAAAATTTGTATCTGTTAAATTTGCTAAAGGTTTAATAAAATTGCTCACAAGAAAAATCGAAACTACTTTCTGACCAAGTGCAGGAAGTAAAAAGCTCTAAAATTACAGTACTGTATTCGTCAAAAATAGTATTTGCGTCTTGTGTACGAACAATTGATATTTCTTTTATCAGGTATTTAACTACTGGAGACTTCGCACCAAACCTTAACATGTATCGATATATTACAAGTGAGTATTTAAGAGGTTGTGCTAAATTATTTCCATCTTTTACTTCGACCATATTGTACTTTCTAAATGCAGACAGAATGTGCATTTCGGGATTGTCAATTGACTCGATGATATAATTCAGTGCATCATCTTGTTTAAGATTTCGCAATGGATTAAGTAAGTTTATCAAGCACATCACAAGCACGTCCGTTTTGCACATTTGCCGAGCAATAGAAAAACCTTCAATAAGACTTTCTCTGATTAATTTTTGTTTGAATAGGATTAGAGCATTTCCGATCACAGTGTCAGTCAGCGAAAATCCAATCGACTGTAAATTGCGCAATTTTTCACCAACAGTTTGGACTGGAGGAACCCGTTTGAATAAAGATTTAGCAAGGTGAGTTGTACAACAAAGTTTTCCAAGTCAGCTATTATTTCATTGTAGCCCATCCTTCTCCAGATGTTCAGCAAATTCGGATAAGTAATTATCGCTTCTGCCACAATCCTCAACTCGGAAACAGTTGCGTAACCGTCCGAAGATTGATTATTTTCATAATTAGCAAGTATATATGTACTGAAAGTAAAGCTAGGCGGCAGAGGTACGAAGCCATAAGTTTTTATTATTGCTCTGATATCATTTTCGCTGTCCGTTTTTTTTAACAGGCGACGGGTTAATTGCATGTCATCACAGTTGCTGCTTGCATATTTTTCCTTATAGTGAATAATATACTCATACACATTGTTGGAAATTTTGCTAACCCACGGACTGGACGTTTCATGAGCGTGTCTGAGACGTTGAACACCGTATCGACTAATGTGAGTATTTTTCAATAGAAGTGTTACCACTTCGAGGTTGAGAAATGGTTCGCCGATTCTTATTGCGTGGAACAACGCATGAACGCAGCCATATTTATTGATTATCCATTTGTATTTTGTGTATGACGAATGTACTATGATGTACCAATTGCGCGAACAACGCGCAAGAGGGAAAGGGTTTTCTAAGAGACTCGCAATGTATTGTCTCAATTCGACAGAGAGATTATTCATATTGATGATTTCAAAAAGAAAGATTTGATGTGAAAGTTTGCGTCTTTTATGGTTGTCATCATAGTAGCTTTTCCTTGATTTCTTTATTCGGAGTTTTTGCAAAACCATATTAAGCCTCGCCTTGTGACACCAAATTTAGTAACCAGCATGCTGACCTAGTATTTTGATTCGTCTTTGTTTTCTGTTGTAACATCTCTTAGCTCGTGGGAGATGAATTGCATCGTTTTTTACATAACTCTAACGAATACCAATAACATTAGTACTAAAGTGCTGTTGTTATTCTTAATATGGAAAGTGAAGCTAACCATGTGTTTCAAATTACAAATAAACACGAGTGATTTGACAGATAAGGATTTGTGTAATTTTAAGTCGTACGATTAATAATTCAGTCTTTTCTAATAATAATGGGAGATTACATGCAAGAAGCATACATTGACAACTAAATGGCGACTTAGATGGAAATGATCTAAAACGTAAAAATGGTATAAAAGCTAGAAACCCAACCGTAAAATCCAAAAGTCTCTTATAATATAGTCGACAGTTGTTGAAATTTGTTTAAAGCAAATGCCGTGTGTCGAATGTAAAAGGCTTTTTTCATAAAACTACAATAGTCTTGCAGAATTGTGAACACGTTTGTTCAAATTCTCATTGATAAGAGAGGAAAGGTTACCTCTTTAATTTGCCTTTCCAATGCTCATCCCAGCGAAAGCATTAATGGAAAGACACACACGTAACCTGTCGCGCAATAGAAGATTTTTTTCCTGAGCATTTGAATGCGAAGCCACCAATGACTCTAGGCTATTTCGGCACAACCGTTCCGCCGATAGACGTTGTATAATAGACAACGTTTATTAACGGTCAGATTGTTTCCAATTTTAAATGCAACAAATTTGTTCTTACATCAGGAAATAAGCTCATCACGTCGTTCGCCATTCACTTCTGGGCATTGATAACGTATGCCAGACAACAGCGTGGTAGATTATGACGCATTAAGAGAGAGCACATAATTATTATCGTTGAATAATTTACGTGCCGTACGCTGAGTAATTACAATACTTCGGTTATGTGTAGTTTCTAACTTACGGTCAAGTTCATAACTTGATAGTTGTAAGTTATGCTTATTCGACTCTAAAAAAATGCAGGTATTGTGTCATACGGTAAAAAAAACGATGTTGGTACGACTAGGTACTCATATGATATGCGAATACAAAGCCTTTTTACCTATGTAATCCATAATGAAGCGATGATGAACAAACTCATGCTAGGTTTATTAGCGTTACCTATTATTGTCTGTGTGTAGTCATCAGCATTCATTATACTATTACTGGGTAATGCAACATTAGAGTTTAGTCGAACATCTGGCATAAACTCTGAATTATTATATGCACGCCATATAATAATTATTAATGAATGCAAGTTAAATAAGCGTTACACACACGTAACGAAAGTGTTTACGGCGGGTTTATGTGGAATTACCATGCTGTATTTAACATATATGCCAGATGTTAAATTGATCAGAAAGATAACAGCACAGCACAATTGGTGTGGCGTACACACAGTTATTTGATTATCCAAATTTGGATTGTACTCGAAACTTTAGCTAGCATTATCTGATATGATAATGATGACAGTGCGAATATATATCCAATGTAACTGCCCGAGCGTTATGTGTACCCAGTTCGGAATAATATAAAAAATCAGGTAAGCGGTTTATAATAACGCTGGACTGACTAGACATGAGGGTACTTTTCATCGTCGTTTCATCATGGGTCTGTGTGATTACGATGTAATTGCACTTTAGTTGAGAATCCGACTCAGTTTTGGACTGAGTGACTGGATTCTGAACTGAGGCAGGTCCCAAACTTGGGTAGTTTTTGTTTGAGAAATATAAGGGACCTGTACATCCTAAGAAAAGTTTTTCGATACTTGTATTCGAGTGTACTCTGTAAACCCTCGCGAGTTGCTCCCGTATTGGGACTTTCGAACCAAGAATTTCTTGTATAACCGTATGTTTCGTGGATAAACACGCTGACGATTACCACTATTAGCAGCATAGCATACTGTAATTAACCCCCCTAGGGTTTGTTTACGTTACAATGCCGATCATTTATCTGAACGTGTATACAAACCTCAAATAAATTTTATATGATATGAAATTAGTGACTTTTTAAATTAGGACTTATACTCACGATGTAAATACCGCTTTTTGTATACGCTTCTCCTGGACTATTATTAACTTCGATTATTTAAGTAGATTTCTTTTAGTGAGATTAGTATTGACGTCGCACTAAAATATCAGAAGTATCTATTGTGCGGAAGTTCTCTGTGTAATTGTTGTGATAGATGACAAGCATTTGTGAAACTTTTCGAACAATATTAATATGTTTTATTACACAGATTCTAAATACCCAGCCTTCTGTGATAGTTGCACTATAAAGCGAATTACGTCATGCTCAATTGTACAATTGTCGATCGACACTAACTGACATTATTATTAGCACTAACTATTGTTCCTTATTCCTTTTTCTATAATTACTTTTCATCATTTGTCTCATTTTCTGTATACCTTGTTGGTCAAAGTGGACTTCATATGTTTCATTTCCTTAGCCACCTCTCCATTTCCCCTAACATATTCATCTCATGCAAACATATTTTATCACTCATTATTCTTATTCTCTTCATCACTTAGAATATTGACTACTTTGCTTCTGATTATGATGCTCACTGTCCAGGCTTGTGACAGTTCTTTCTAACGTGGGACATCCAATTGTTTCAGCCATTATCAGGCCCTCTCATTGATATTATTTTAATTCTTGCTTCCAAAGATAGCTGCGTTCAACCAGCAGTTTGTTCCTGGTTCTTTGTCTTTGCTGAAGTCATTGTTTGTTTGGGAGTGCTTTCCATTTAGAAAAATGGTCTGGGTTTGTCTGGGTATACATATATATTGGGTAGGTTATACGAATCTGGGCACCTGAAATGACAAGGCCGGTGACAAAATGCAATGCTTGCGGTAACAAGTTACATGTTAAAGTTTTGCGGCTGCGGGTAATTTTAAATTTCGCTTTTCAATCATTTATTAATGGGTACGTATAAGGGAAAAAAAAGTAAAAACACATTTATAAATAATCCGGAAGAAACGGAAATAAAAATCCAAGAACTTTACCGACAGTGCATACCGACAGTGCATTTACACCGGCATCAGAATAAATGCATAATGCGGTGTTGTGCAGTTTGTTTTGGTTACACCAGTACATTAGTATTTTTATTATGCCATATACTACTAAATATAATTACCGAATATTATTAAAAGCCCCCCCAAAATAGTTGACAAAACGGATTAGTTCAAAGGTATACTTTTTTGATACAATTTGCAGCACGAACAATTGGGGGGGGGGAAAGTTGCTAGGTTTTATTTCAAAAATTCTCCACGTTTACTATTAATAAACACACGTTTCTATCTACTTGTTTGCTTCTAATATTGTGCTTAGAATACATAATAATATTAAATACACTTAAAATACATAAAAAATGTTACCAAAGTTTCTAATAAAATTGTTCATAATTATAAGCAAAACTACTACGGGTTGAATTATAAAGAGCAAAAAAGCCTGTAATTTGTATTTTAAACTCGTCATTTGTCAGCTCTTCGAATTCGATACATTTTTGAATGTCTCCCAACCAAAGCTTTTTTGTTTGCTCGAGTGTAAGCATATCTACCTCTGGAATTTCGAATGCCAAACATGGATAATCTTGGACCTCAAATTCAAACAATTTTGACAGATAACTAAATAAATAACTGATTGGCTTTGCGTGCGGACATTCTTTAAAGAGTGGCAAAAGTGACCGTTCAAAAGGTACATTTGTGGCATAGTATTCGCCCAAGATAGTATCTGCATCTCCCAGTTCTGCCGTATTGGTGATCCGTGTGTGCACAATAATAATTTCCTTCATCAAGTATCTAACAACCGCAGACCTTGCGCCGAACCTCAACATGTATCGATATATTACAAGGGGGTATTTAAGAAATGAGTGAGATTGGGAAAGCAGCCGGTTATTTCCGTCTTCGACGACAATTCTGTACTTTTCAAATGCAGAGAGAATCTGTTTCTCGGGATTATTAACCGAATTGATTACGTAATTAAGCGCATCAGTGTGTTCAAGGTTCCTTGTCGGATCAAGCAATTCGATCAAGCATATATCAAGTATATCCGCCCTGGACAGTTTTCGAGCAACAGAAAAGCCCTCAATGAGACTCTTTCCGACATCAACTAATTTTCTTCTGAATAAGAGTATAGCGTTTCCTAATAGAGTGTCAGTAAGTGAAAATCCGATTAATTGTAAATTATATAGTTTTTCGGCAACAAATTTCCCCGAAGCAACACTGGTAGAGTACAGATTTAGTAGGGTCTGTTGCACAACAGTGTTTGCCAAGTCTGTCGTTATTTCATGGTAGCCTATCTTTCGCCAAGAATTCAGTAAGTTTGGAAAAGTGACAATCGCTTGTGCCACGATTTTCAATTCCAAAGCTGATGCGTAACCGTTTAGAAACAGATCATCTTGATATTCGACGAAATTTTCAAACACGCATGTGCGGAAAGTTGGACTAATCGGAAAAGGTGTAAAGCCATGAGATTCAATAATGGTTTTGATATTGTCTTCGTTTCCAATTCCTTCTAACACTTGACGAATTGACTGCATGTCATCACAGTTACTGCTTGTATATTCTTTTTTATAATTAAGAATACACTCGTATATGTCGTTGGAAATATTACTACCCCACAGACCTTGTGTTCCATAACCAAGTTTGAGTCGGTAAACAAAGTATCGACTGATATGAGTATTCTTTAGCAATAGCTCGGTCAACTCGACGTTGAGCAACGGTTTGCCGATTCTTACAGCATGGAATAATGCATGAACACGGCCGTACTTGTTGAGTATCCATCTATATTTTGTATAGGGCGAATTTACTATGTTGTACCAATTGCGAGAGCAACGTCCAAGCAAGAAAGGGTTTTGCAAGCAGCTTGCAATTTCTGCTTTGAGTTCTATAGGTAACGTATCCATTTTTCGTAGAATGTCTCAAAGTTTGATATTAAAGAAAGTGATGGCTATGATTCAAATGACTTTATTTATATAAATTTGAGGTGTGATTAATTCACTGTACATGCCACTATCCCATTCAATAAATGATTATTTATAACAGAAAAGTTGAGCCCAATAAGTATTACTATTATAAAATGTCAGCAAGCTAACGTGACATCATGCCCATCTTTGGCAACAAAAAAGGATAAGGTTTCAAATTACTGGCGTGGCAAAGCAGAATGTGGGCGAGTTGTCTATATTTATAATGTTACACACATGCACGGCATTTTCGTCTTAGATTTTTCTTTTACTTGCTTTTTCGTATTGATCCACCTTTCTTTTTCCGAAACCGAGAAAAGTTTTATAATTTGGCCATTATGACAGAAAACAATGCCTTATACAGAAACTAATGCCTTACCCGTTAGATGCTTACTAATTACTATATAGCCATCATTTTTTGGTTACCCCAGTGTAACCACTACTTCCAGTCAGTGTAACTACACAACATCTGCATGCGCTGGTAAATAATGATGATCTGATTTGACTGAACATCAATGGTGAGACAGAGCCAAGTACCGATGAATACGGCTTCGCATAGCCTAAACCGTTTTTGTCCCTGAAACAAACGGAACACAAACAAACATTGGATTCATTATTATGCTTATAAATTATTAAAACTTGAAACATTTCGCTATGTAAACGGTATGTAATTATGGTTAGTTGGCATTAATTTGGTAGTTGATTGTTGTCAGTCTTTGTGTGAACATTGGATAATTGAAACTCTGAAT
The DNA here is from genome assembly GCA_910592205.1 of Paraglomus occultum. Taxonomy (NCBI): domain Eukaryota; kingdom Fungi; phylum Glomeromycota; class Glomeromycetes; order Paraglomerales; family Paraglomeraceae; genus Paraglomus; species Paraglomus occultum. The sequence goes on from CAJVPJ010000183.1 coordinate 23,543, forward strand.
ACAATGATTGACTGTCGATGCAGGTCGTAATATGCATATTTATATTACTATATATGACAAATTATATAATAAATATCTAACCGAATATACAGGGTACTTTTACCGAAAATAATATTTATTACGCCGTATGCTACCGTCCTTCCTTGACCAGTTCCTGGCGTCGTCGAACGCCTTGTAAACATTTAAATTCCTAGCTTTCGAAAATCGTAACTATTAACATGTCGTAAAATTGCTTTTTTACCAACAAGTCTTCTTTTTTTTTTGCCCGACGACATTAATGTCATATTCGAATTCAACTTGTGTTAACGTTTAGTTTACTCATCTCGTAGGAGCGGTCCAATAAAGAATTAACTCAAGAATGCAGTTACCGAAAATCATTGTCGATATATATTTATTAACAGTTATTCTAAGAACAGTCGTTAGATTTGCGTTATTGTTCTAAGACATTTGGTAGAATCTACATTATTCGCAATGCTCAGAGTAAAAATAACTTATGTGTTTTAAAGTTGATACAAATAAAATTTTATATGCCAAGTTCAGGTTTGAAAAGTTAAAATGAAGAACCAACCCTTCAAGCGTCGATAGTGTTACGTAAATTACTAAGATTTACCAATTTGTCAATAGAATATTGACATATTTAAATCTTTACATGAATTTCTAGCATTATTATTGTCGGTGCATTTGTGCGGTTGCGTTTTATAATGACTGGTTATTATTGCTTTTATGTTAGCGTGCGTGAGGCATACGCCTTTTAAAGGCGACCGTGAGGTAGTCAACTATCGAATGGTATGAAAAAGTCAGCATAGATTAAGAGAACCAAAAGTACATTTTTAACGTTTATAATAATAAGTTATTAAGCAGACACATTTTCCTACTTAATTCTCTTTAATAATAATAACATAGCTTACACTTAGAATAAATAACCATTCGAAAATTCCATAAAATGCTTAAGATGCATATCAACCTTGAAATTCTATCAATAAAGCTGTTCATAATTATAAGCAAAACTACTACGAGTCGAATTATAAAGAGCAAAAAATTCTATAATTTGTTTTTCAAATTCGTCATTTGTCAGCTCTTCGAATTCGATACATTTTTGAATGTCTCCTAACCAAAGCTTTTTTGTTTGCTCGAGTGAAGTAAGTGTATCTACTTCTGTAATTTCGAATTTCAAACATGGATAATCTTGGATTCCAAATTCAAACAATTTTGACAGATAACTAAATAAATAACTGATTGGCTTTGCGTGCGGACATTCTTTAAAGAGTGGCAAAAGTGATCGTTCAAAAGGTACATTTGCGGCATAGTATTCGCCCAAGATAATATCTGCATCTCCCAATTCTTCCGTATTGGTGATCTGTGTATGCACAATAATAATTTCCTTCATCAAGTATTTAACAACCGCAGACCTTGCACCGAACCTCAACATGTATCGATATATTACAAGGGGGTATTTAAGAAATGCGTGAGATTGGGAAAGCAGGTTATTTTCGTCTTCGACGACAATTCTGTACTTTTCAAATGCAGAGAGAATCTGTTTTTCGGGATTGTCAACCGAGTTGATAATGTAATCGAGCACATCAACGTGTGCAAGATTTCTTTTCGGATCAAGTAATTCAATCAAACATATGTCAAGCATATCAATCTTGGATATTTTTCGAGCAATAGCAAAGCCCTCAATAAGACTCTTTCCGACATTGACTATTTTTTTTCTGAATAAAAGTATAGCGTTTCCCAACAGAGTGTCGGTCAATGAAACCCCAATTAATGCCAAAGTATGTAGTTTTTCGGTAACAAGTTTTTCCGAAGGAATACTGGTAGAGTACAGAGTTAGCAGGGTGCATTGTACAACAGGATTTTCCAAGTCTGTCATTATTTCATAGTAGCCTATCTTTTGCCAAGAATCCAGTAAGTTTGGAAAAGTGACAATCGCTTGTGTCACAATCTTCAATTCAAAAGCTGATGCGTAATTTGAAAACAGATCATCTTTATATTCGGCGGCGAAATTTTCGAATATGTATGTTCGGAAAATTGGATTAGGCGGAAAAGGCGTAAAGCCATATAATTCAATTACCGTATACTACCGTGAATAAGCACCCACCCTTATCATAGTGAGGGGTGCTTATTCACGATAGGATCGGCAACTCTTATCGGCATTATTAAAATGATCTGCAAATCATTACGTAAAGTATAATCCACAACAGCGTTAAGGGGTAGCTTACAACAGTAAGCGTACTGTTATTTGTGTTCGCAAAATGGCTTGTATAGTTACGTAATTAACTATGGGTGGGGGTACGTCATGCAGTTAATCTAGGTAATCTTGGGGGTGCTTATTCACGATACGATGCCATTTCTTATAAGGGGTGCTTATTCACGATGGGTGCTTATTCACGGTAGTATACGGTATTGTTTTGAGATCGTTTTCGTTTCCAGTTTCTTTTAATATTTGGCAAATTAACTGCATGTCATCACAGTTGCTGTTTGTATATTCTTCCTTGTAATTGAGGATATAAGCGTACACATCACTGGAGATATTATTGCCCCCACAGACCGTGTTTTCCATAACCACATTTGAGCCGGTAAACAAAGTATCGACTAATGTGAGTATTCTTTAGCAATAGCTCGGTTAATTCTAGGTCGAGCAACGGTTTACCGATTCTCACAGCATGAAATAATGCGTGTATGCGCCCATACGTTTTGGTTAACCATCGATATTTTGTATGGATTGAATTTACTATGTTGTACCAATCGCGAGAGCAACGTCCAAGTAAGAAAGGGTCTTGCAAGTAACTTGCAATCACCGCTTTTAATTCCGTTGGTAATCTCTTCATTAGCGAGAGTATAACGATTTTACTTCACAAGACAGTGGACTTTGCTTAGCGACTTTTTCAAAATTGATCGGGAAAATTCACACTTTTATATATGATTTTGCAGAAGTTTTTGTTAAATAAAAATAGTCAACTTGTATCGTAGAAAGCTTTATAATAAATAGAAAAACAAGTAACATGCTGGAAGAAGCGGATACTGCCGCAAGCAATTGACACCAATTGAGATTAAAAGACCTACAGTGCGTTGTTGCTGTACTTATTATAATTGTGTTACGACTCGTACATACAATAGAAATAGAAGCATGTGATTTGAAAGTATTATTTGTTGTGTATAGTGCTAAATATTTTATCTCTCTAATAAGAAAACAACCATCAAGTTTACAAAACGCACTACCGTCATTGTGTATGGTGATTGCAAGTTTCATACAATTATAATTACGCTTTATAAACTAGATTAGCGTTTAACAATGAATAAAAGTTGGCATAAAATAAACAAGCACAATGTTATTAAATGTTGGTATTTTTTATTGGAAAGGCCAGTGCAAAAATTTGATTTATTATAACCATTATCGTATCGTTGCTACATCCAGCTATTTGAATAAACTTGCGTTACGCAAGTATGCAAGCATGTTTGCATAATGCAGTAATGCACAGCAAGTGTTGCAAAGTTTTTTTTTGGTCAGTGTTGTATTGTCTCCTTCCTTCCGATAAAATTTGCGCAGAAACTCCGTATTGTTTATTATTTGTCGAATTTCTTACTTAATGCGAGCTTATCTATTTGTTGTATATAAATGGATAACAAGAAAGTCACCAGATTATGCGTAATAACCAAAAAGGGTACTCACAAACACAATGAATTTTATTGGGTGATGATAATTTACCGCGACGAAATGCGAAATACTACTATGAATATATAAAAAATTGTATATTTTTAACACTTTCTACTCTTAAAAAACGTTGTCATGTTACACTACTTTATGAAACAGACTGAAGACCAACGTTTTCCTTGTTCTATGTGTTGTTGGACTATTTCGTTTAATACATAAAGAACAGGTTTATATGTTTATAATTAGAAATCTCGTTTATAAAGATACCTTCCCGGGTTCAAAAAGGGTTATCAGGTGAATGTTTTTGGAAACAAATACGGCTACTATTCGGATAAACAATCTAACAGCAGGCTATATAAAAATACGTGTTTTCTTTTATCCGAAGTTTTGTTTCCAAATCGTTCTTCTAGTTCACCACAAACGTACCCTTGGCGGAAGAGAAATGATACAAATTTGAATTTCGATGGATAATGTTATTTACTTTTTACGTTAATATGAGAAGAATATATACGGCCAAACATTAATTGCCCACAAATTGATGCAATCTGCTTTTCTTAATTCTACCCCTTGTTATATTCATCATTCAATAAAGATCGACTTTTTAAGTCGGCTGCATCAACATTAGTTTTTACATAGAAAACGATTCAACCGATTATGTTACAACCCAGCCTCAATAACTTATAAAATGAAGAATAACCCGAGTCAAAAATCAACACAAATTATCCATACATTGAAAGCCTTTTTTTTAGTGCTACGTACGGAAAGGATTTCCGGTATACAAAGTAAATGTCTTAAAGTATTATGATTGATTGCATAATTACCCCTAGATAACGATACGCAAGCCACCTTTGTTGCTTGCGACCGAAAAGCCAACGTCTTATTCTTAATACATTTATGGACAAGTTTAACGTGAAACTTTATAGCAGACGCTGTTATCAAATTTATCGCTACCTCATTCACTGTCCTGCGTGAGAACAAATTCTCAGCCCCATAAGCTGCGGACATTGGTTGTACCATGTTACACTGATCTACAATGTTATTATTATCGGTAGATCTAGTTTATTATGTGCAACGTCAACGCTTCTCACGCACATTTCAAGGGGTATTTATTATAAATATTTCTAGATTTCTAGACAGACGATTAACTAAACATATTTTTCTGTATAACTACATAGTAATAATATGTGCTAAGCTATTAGAATATATAAATCTTTTCCGTACTAATTACGCTTGAAATACAAATCAATTTCTTTAACCTTAAACCCCATATTAACTTAAATTATAAAGAGTAAGAAAATCTATGGCCTGCCTTATAAATCCATCACTCATAAATTCATCAGATTGAATAGATTTTTGAATTTCTCCCAGCCAACGTTGCTTTAATTCTATTGTCTGCGTTGGTGACACAAGTGCATCTACTTCTATGGGTATCGCTGTCAAAAATAGACGTTGGATTTCAGACCCAAACAAATTGGCCAAATATCCTTCAAATAAATAGCTGATTGGCTTCGTACGTAGACATTTTTTGAACAATGATAAGAGCGATGGATCAAAAGGTACATTTGCAGCGTAATATTCGTCCAGAATAGTATCTGCATCCCGTAACTTGTCTGCATCATCGGTATCTTCAAGTTGCGAATGCACGATTAGAATTTCTTTCATCAAGTAACTGACGACGGATGACTTGGCATTAAATCTTAACATGTATCGATATACTACAAGTGAGTATTTAAGGGACGTGTGAAGTTGTGATAAGTTATTTCCACTTTCGAACTTTTTCAATGCAGACAAAATTTGCTTTTCGGGATTATTGATCGCATTAATTACGTAATTCAGTGCATCAATGTGTTTTAGATTTTTCGAAGGATCAAGAAAATCTATCAAGCACATTTCAAGTACATCCGCCTTGCACATCTTCCGAGCAATTGAAAAGCCTTCAATGAGGCTTTCTCCGACATCGATTAATCTTCTTGCGAATAAAAGTAGACAATTTCCAATCACAGTATCAGTTAGTGGAAATCCAATCGATTGTAATTGGCATAACTTTTCAGCAACTGTTTGTATTGAAGGAACACCAGTTGAGTAAAGCTCTAATAGAGTGAGTTGCACAACTGCGTTTTCTAAATCTGCGATAATTTCATGATATCCCATTTTCTTCCAGATAGTTAGCGGCAAATGTTGATGATTGATTATCACCTTGGCTATAATTTTCAAATCAGAGGCTGTTGCGTAACCGCCTGGAAACAGATCATCTTCAGATTCATCGAAATTTTCAAATATGTATGTGCGGAAAGTCGGACTAGGCGGAAAGGGCGTAAAGCCGTGGGTTTCAATTATTGTTTTGAGATCTTTTTCGTTTTCGTTCTCGGTTTCTGTTCTTTCTAATACTTGACGAATTAACTGCATGTCATCACAATTGCTGCTGTTTGTGTATTCTTTTTTATAATTAAGAATACAGTCGTATATATCCTTGGAGATATTACTACCCCACAGACCGTGTTTTCCGTAATAACCAAGTTTGAGCCGGTAAACAAAGTATCGACTAATGTGAGTGTTTTTCAGCAAGAGCTCGGTCAACTCGACGTCGAGCAATGGTTTGCCAATTCTCACAGCATGAAATAATGCATGAATGCGTCCATACTTGTTGAGTATCCATTTATATTTTGTATGGGGCGAATTAACTATTGTATGCCAACTGCGCGAGCAACTTCCAAGCAAGAAAGGGTTTTGCAAGTAACTTGCAATCTCCGCTTTCAATTCTATAGGTAATTTATTCATCGATCGTTATGTTTATACTATATAGCAGGAGGCTATTTATATATAATATTTTCTTTATGCAACTCTTGCTAATATGGTAAATAAAAGCAGTCGACGTAAGACATTAAATATATAAATTGCAGTAGGCGGGCTAAAGACGACTGTATAAGCAGGTTTAATGCTAATATAAACAGGTTTTAATATCCGATTAATTTGCGAGTCTTTCTAACGATGTTGTTTATAAACGCACATTATTTATTTTGCAACATCTATATTTAGATTGTTTCTTTGTCATACGACGCCGAAGGATGCCCAAACGCAAATATTTTTGGTTTTAGGCCAATTATAAAAAGCGGGTCAACAAGGGTTTTCGGATATTAGCGGCGGTTAATGCGGGAAACAAATACCGAATATGTCATTCACATGTGTTTCTATATTTTATAAATTGTGTCTTCTCCCCAAAAAAAACAAATATACACAATGGTCTATGAAGTAACACCAGACATTACTGAATTAATATATATTACAGAGCTTATTTATTGTATAAAGATGCTTAGAATATACGTTTTGTTTATGTCATTAAATAGTCAAAAATGGGACGTGTAATGCGCATTATAAAATTATGTAAATGTATGACCCGACTTTTGTCGCACAAACTTATCAAAAACGGAAATTTTTTCTTTGTTTTGAGAAGGCTTAACGTACATAATGTTTTATATCCGTACGGTTCAATTTTGTCTTTTACATTATAATTTATGGGTTTGCTATATAAGATACATTGTGCTTTACGCACAGAACTATACCCGTGTGTAACAAAAAATTGAAGCTATTTATAAATTAAATATAAACAAATGACGACCGCAACAAAGACATTTTTCTACGACAATAAGTGTACTGATTTAATAGCGATAGGTTCTAAAAAACGTAATCTTGGCAGTTGTCGAAACTTGGCATGTATTATGTGATGTGTTACTTAATTCTTTTTTAGAACATATTAAAAAAGTTGTACTCAAATATTGTATGTTTGAGTCCTGTAACAGTAAGTGATATACATCCATACATAAATAGTAGTGACTAAAAGCCGAACCACGCTATCTACGTTGTTTTAAAAAATAAAAAGCAAAATGTTTTTTCTTTGTATATTGTTGTTCAAATTAATAATTTTGTTAATACTGTAGATTAATTTAAACGGTAGTGGAGTAAGAGATTGTATTTTTTCATCCACTATTAAGTAATTGTTTGAAACATTGCCCGAAATAAATAGTTACAATCTTTATGCCCTTTTCTAACTGCAAACTTGTTACAACACAGTCTGCTATGATAGTTACGATTTTAGTATTATGTTCTTTAGCATAAATTGTTTGCTTTGAAGGTATCGCAATATTACTACATATGGTAAGCACTAGCTAGGGAGGACAAAGTTTTATAATTACCCATGCGGCAGTTTGGATTTTCACCTGAACTTAATATAACCTCATTTGGTAAAGAACCGTTGCACACACACACACGCAACAACAAACTATGAAGATCAGACTTACATAATATTTGTCAAATTACGTAAAAGTTTTTGCGGTTGTCATATAATAGCAACAACAACCATATGAAGTGCCAATTCGAACACCTCAAATTGTATTGTATCATCGTTCAATTGTTCAGTCACGCTCATTGTCAAGTAACTGAAAGCTAGCTTATTTTGATATTATGCAAACTTGTAGCTTTTAGTTATGTAGAGAACCTCATTCGTATGTCTCGTTATAAGCCAAGAAAAACTTGTCGTCGTTAACATACCTTCCTGGACCCGGAATAATTTCATCATATGAAACAATGGCAAAACGTAGTTTGCCCCATAATTTTAAGCCTTTGCTCCATTAAGATTGGGGCATTTTCAATAAGCACATCGGCCCGTGCTTCCGGATATACGTCTGTGTAACCAAATTATTTATAGAAATCACAAGTATGTGCCACAACGCCCACCTTAAATTCGGGCAGGGGTATCGATAAATTCCCGTGAAATGAACGGACCCTCGCAGTCAGGTACTGATTTTTTAATAATTCCATAAAGAGAATTAAGCATAATTATTCCGAAAGCAATTCCAAACCGTTGGCGCATACCCATCGTAAACATTTTTATACAGTTTAAATATGTTAAATACTCCTATTCTATGACAAAAGCATAAGACAAATTACGTTGGTATTGAGCTTGAGCATAATTATTGTGATTTTTGTTAACAGATGGAATTGAAATTTTGATCGCTAACCTGTTTAAATTAAATTTAGCAAGTTAAATACTTACTATTTAACCGATTATGTATTATCGATTTATTAAAGTTTTCTTTTACTGTACAATTTTTAGTATACGAGCGATACATGATACATGTCAATCTTTACCCGACTGCTCTTCCGCTATGCTATAATTTCACAATCCAATTAACTAATTGCATGCTTACCTTTTTTTTTTAATGAAACAGTCCTCTATTCGTGCCAGATAGCTGACAAAATAGTTGATGCCAATAATAATATAATATAGTTGAATAAAAAAGTATTCGATTAGACATATAACACAGTTTAATACGGGAACCGTTTACTTGCCCGACAGTCATTTTGCCCGACAATTGTTTGCGGCAAATGAACTGTCGGGCAAATAAACCGGACCCGTTTAATAGCGCCGAGAAAGGCATAAAGCCAAACATACGAGCTATTAGTGTATTTAAAACTATTGCTAAAGAGCTTTTCCAATAATTTAATGCTCCGGTAAGATATTATTCTCTTACTTCGAGTCGACAACATGGCATGGTTTATTACCAAAATCTCAAACACTCTGGATTTTTTAGAATGCAAACACCTGCAATGTATGAAAAAGAGATATTAGATAACAAAGTTGAGTTCGATTGATAAATAGTAACAATTTACTTGTGATGCTAAATTATTGATAATAGTACCGTAATTGATACAATAAACGTACAACAACTGAACTGCTTAAAATACGAACATGTAATTTAAACTTATTATAACATCAAGGTATACTGTAAATATGTCTGTCAAAGAAGCTAAAGTAATAAGGTGTCTGACTTTAACCAAGAAGTAAGCAATAAAAACTCTTGTGCAAAACCGTTATGTATGTGTTTCATCTTAATATTACTTGTCATAAAAAATTTTTTTACAAGAAGCTAAATACAATATTGCTTTATTAGCAAGGCCTAAGCTGTTGGGAAAGCCGACATTACTGAGACGATGGCTACAGCCGAATTTCTAACAAGATAGGGAATTGTCATCAGTTATTTAAAGTTCATCTCAAGGCGATAGTTATTTTATCTAGACTGAAATATTTATAATAATAAGGGTATTATACAGTAGTTATAGAAGATCTGACGATTCCAATTGTGCGCTCCGGAACTCTGAAGTGAATAGGTGAATAAAAAGTCATAGAGCGATGTGAGCTTAAAGAGTTATGGTAGCGTTTGGTAGCATTACAAACACTTATCGACATACAACTTTGTTTATGATATAGTATACTATTAAAATCACAAACAAGGATAAACGTTTGGAAAAACGAGTGCATAAAATTTTGTTTTGAATTACAATTAAGCAATTAGGTTTAAGCTTTGCGCCAGATTTTTCGTATATTGTAGGCAGTCAAGATAAGATAAGCTTGTCGTTTCTTTTTCTGTAATAAAATAACCAGTAATTCAATCCAAGTTACCGGTTTTGACAAAACCCAACGCTTTGCGTATGTGTTTAACAAGCAAGCCAAGTGAAGGGCTTCCACTTTTAAATATTACCCAACAATCGGCAAGTTAATTAACTTGTGTTTCCTGCCTTCTTCCAATTATACTTTATATTTATTGAAGACATTTTATGCGATACCAGATAACGAGAAAGTTTTGTTATGCATAATATAATTACAATAAAATGCGCGGCATGAAAAAAAAACTTGGCATACAAATTAACAAGAACGCTTCGGATGCTGATAAAAAAACCCAATAATAATGTCTTCGTGTTCTGGTTACTATGTAAGTAGATTATCTGGTCTGGTCAGTACTACACCTGAACTCTACAAACAATCGATTGCGGTTGATCCTTATACGAAGCGTTCCCTTTCGCTTTAGAGATCAGATGCGTGTAACATCGTACGTGTACAACATCCCGTGAAATTTAAAAGACTTGTTATCACATGATTGTAGCGATGCCGGATGGCCCTGTGATGTGGCTCTCTCAAAAACCTCGCTCGTTCCCTAGACAACTTCACCTCCACCCTGGGGTGGTTGAAACCTCAGTCACTGTTTTGAGCCCGTAAGCATCCACAGTTATTGTAAGTATCGATATAAACAGCGCCGTAGTTTCTGATTTACCGTCTTTTTTTACAGTATTATTTTCTGATAAAGTATAACATCGTAAAACTAACTTGTTCACTCTATGAATGCCAGACCACCTCAGCCAAAGGTGGTAAAGAAGTAATAGAAGAAGACCGATGAGCTTATCCAATAATCCACACTTTACCTCAGGAAAGAACTGTCCTGCGTCCACAGAATTGTTTCATGCTATGTCGAAAAGATATAAGGGATCAGGTTCATCGGAGAATATTACCATCTCGCACATCTTCATTTAAGCTGATGCAGATGATAGGTAATCTTTTAATGAGCAAAGGAATAATAGTTACTATAATTCCTCAGTTTGAAATTGTGCTTCCTGAAAATACGCAAGAGAGGATGTGGTGAGTGGACGTGTGACTGTTATTATTGCTCGCTCTACATGAACGTTACATTGATAGACATTTGGTCTACAGCGATTGGCAACGCATGTCTGGCTCTTGCGTTGATATTTCAGATCTTGGTCTACAACGACTGACGGTATTAACACTTGCATTGTCCTCCATGCGGGTTTAATCTTCCAGGTAATGCAATGCGAGGTCGAATACATGCAGAATATGTACGAATAAAGTTACTAACGTACATGTTCACTACTTACGATTGCCTTTCATATGTAGATACCGGGATTGTCTCGTCTTGCAACGATCAAACCACACACATAACCAGGTTGCTCAGTATGTGTCTCGGTGTAGCGGTGCGGTGCAGCACTAGCAATAGCGGTCATCATATTGCTGAATCTATAACAAAAACAAGAAATAAATACCGTAGTAAAGTCTCCAAGTGTTGTCATAAACTTGCGACTGTAATCGTTTGATATTGTCAACGAAAGCATGCACAGCTGGGGGATCTGATGTGGAAGCGACGACTTTATGGCTAGTTTCAATGTCTGAGGGCGATAACTTTTTACCTATCAAATATAAAAATTGTGACTATACCAGGCACACTACCCTTCCCCGATTCTCGCAATCTTATGGTTGAGATGTAACAAATTACATCCAAGTCATCTATGTCCGAATTGACATAAGCAGCAGCTTATCTTAACGAATTAAAATGTCCCATAACAACCAAAGCCACTTGCAAGAGATTAATAGCGTCATCGTCGTTACATTCTGCCACAGAATTATGATTTTATGTTTCCTATTCATTGATCTTTGCCAAGTACGTTCTCAACTCGACATCACGATTGATAATATGTAGGTTAGCCCATCGCATCGGACGTAGCTCTAAATAATGACTATCTTGATTAGAGTACTGCTGACATTGATATATTTAGCAAGGGTCCCTTTTGGAGAGCGGGGTGCATTGCAAGAGTCAGTAAAGCGAGAAAAGATTGTTTATTAGTATTATGATATTTAATCGGGAGCAGTACCTATACAATCGTGACGAAATTAGGCATCATTCTGATTTAGCAGCAGCTAATAAACCCAAACTTTTTTGCAGCCCTAAGCCGATGGATAAACTAAAAATCGTTTTTTGGTATGTAATGGCCGGACTGCTTTTTGCATATTAGTATGACGTTAAATATATCCCCGATTATTCATACGATCAAATGGAATCCATTCCAAATAAGCATCATTTGGTGAGTTTCTTTAGACTAATGTTGAAGGACAAATACCTAACGAGTTTAGTTAAAAGTTATTCACACATGCCTAGCGAGTAGGGGAAGAAATTACGTTAATATAGTCTTGATATTCTGCCCAGATGACCCGTTGATTGTAAGCGGGAAAACGTCGCTTAATTATCTTCCTGGACTGTCCATTTTTTTAACTACTTGTGCAAGTTTACATAATACGTTGAATGTTGGCCAAAATAAAATATACACACACCAGAAACATTACAATAATTTTTCAACAATTTGGACATAAATAATTACATGCTCTTTTGAAATGTGTGTTGATCAAGAATTGTGAGATTTCTTTTAACCAAGTTGTCAAGGAATTAAGAATTTATTATTAAAATGATAATTTGAGTTACGTAATAAAAATTACGAAAGATTCTTCGCGTTAATTTTTATTACGCTCTGTGACAATACTCTTGTATTTAGTGAATTCCCGTGTTCCTATAATATGACAATTAATCAATGCCTGGACAAAGCCCGAAAAATAATTTTCAGAGAGAGCGCGACTACGTCGAGTGGATGGTGGTAAAAACTATTTGACTTGGTACTTGCTTTGTAATAGAGTCCAATATTCACGTTTTTCAGTATTAAAATTTCCAACCTAAATTGTTACAACTTTGGTAAGTCGGCCTCAATGCTTCTTCTTGATACCCAACCATTCTTTATGGAGATGCTCTACTAGACTTGCAAATATGTTAAATAAGCATCATTCCGACCTTAACGAACCCCACGTTTGTAATACCCATGCACGATCCCAAAGACCAATGCCTCTTCTTACTGATAAACACAAAAATTGTCGTTTAAGGGTTGCGACAAATAATGGAAATCAAAACTGGAACAAAGGCCCTATTCGTTTCATGTTCCATCTGTTTCACCTTCCAATTTGGGTTATATATGCAATTTAGGGGGGATGGCTAAAGCGGGGGCAAATCACGTGATTGTGTACCGGAATCGGCCGGAAAATACCAAAACGATTATTGGCCAAAAATAATTAAGTCAAAATCAGTTTAAACACATTTATAC
>CAJVPJ010000184.1:0-36953 GCA_910592205.1 Paraglomus occultum
GGTCGAATAGGCGGAAGCTTTAGATTGCTTGGGGTAATTTCTATGATAGGGGACGAGAACAAAATTTTCCTTGATGACATGGACGGTAGCATTGAATTGGATTTGTCTCCGTATGTGCGTTATCAAAATTCCGATTAAGCCATCACACATGTTGTAGAATTAATGCCGATGCAATTATTTTTAGTCTGGAGAAATGGAATTTGTGCTTGAGGATACCTTCGTTGTTGTTGACGGAACTTATTCTGAAAACGATGAAGATGAAATTTTTCTGGTAAAGGATGTCCGCAGTCCGCCTCATGAAAAACGGGAAATCACCAAGTAATCTATGTATAACAACTATTAATGTCTTTCTACACAAGTTTTTACATATAATGACACGCTTTACGTCATTGTAGGGACGAGTTCGGATATGAAGGCTACTGGACACCTAAACATCCAATAAGAGATTTGGTTAGTATATATATGTTATTAGTGTCGTATTTTTTGAAATTCATCAAATGACAAATATCTTATAAAGGACGTTATAAAATCATACGAAGCCAAACTGATGCAGACTCAGTTCGTGATATTATCTAACGTTGAACTGGACAATCCAAAGGTTTGTATCGATGCAATGTTGCTGACAATTAAAACGAATGTGTTTCCTCATCAACATCGCTACAATAATAGACACTACGAAAGTTATCGATGCTGTTCAAGAAATACCAATCAGAGGCACAGAAAGGGCGCGTGTTTCCATTTTTTGTGTTCATAGGAAATTTTATTTCATGGAAGTTCTCGTATGAAGACCATAACACTAAAACTTATAGAGGTGAGCAGGATTGTATAAATGCTAACTGCCCCTTATCGTTTTAATTCATGTTAACAATGGTAATGCTGCAGATTACATGACCTCTCTTGGAGTTTTAATCTCTCGATATCACGACTTGGCACAAAATGCATATTTTGTGTTTGTGCCAGGATCAAACGATCCTAGTTTGGGTCCTGAATCGCTTCCAAAACCAAAAATACCCGACATATTCACTGACAGACTGAGAGCGATGGTTTCCAACGCTTCATTTGTCAGCAATCCTTGCAGGTTAGAAAGTTTAGTACGCGCGCACTTGTACTAGTGTTTGCATATCCTGACACGTTATCGTTGTCACACAGGCTTAAATATTTTACCAAAGAAATCGTTATATTTCACGAAGGTGATCGAATGTTGCTGCAGACAGTACCTCTACATAAAACCAAAGAGATCACCAAAGAGAGTTTGAAAATGCAGGCAAGTAAGCACAGCAAGTATCATGTTTTCGAATCAAAACATTTACCTATCAATTCTATTTTGTTTATTCAGAAGATAAAAACAATTTTGCGTCAATGTCATTTAATTCCCTGCTCAACAAAAATGAAACATATTTACTGGCCATTAGATTATACACTAAGATTGTATCCCACACCTGATGTTCTGATTTTAGCTGCTGGCAATGAAATGTGGAAGTCACATCTCGATGACTGCCTTTGCTTTAATCCTAAACCATTTGCCACTGGCTGGGGTTACTATCAACCAAACATAAATGAATACAAGTCAAAAGAACATGGAGAGGATTAAAAATAAAATGGCGATCCAATCAAATAGCAAGAAACCAATTAATATGCCCATTCTGACAGTCGGATTTTCCAGGCATCACATGTGGATCGCGACATGTATGAATATACACGATGCTTGCCAAATACTTTATGTACTGTTTGGTCAAGCTTGTTCGTGGTCATAGGACTTTAACCATCAGAAGGATTTGACCCAAAAGCTACTAATTTGGACCAAGCCAACATATGGTTCATATGAGTCTGAGCAATCCACTTCATTTTAATAGAGAAAAAAAGATAAACAGATTTGCGACACTTCTCACGGTATCTGTCATAGTTGAAATGGATACAGAAGGAATACGAAAAGTATCAACCAATCGGATACGACCTGGACTCTTACCACCTTACGAGTGACGGGGTGATAACGTGTCAACATACCAACCTAAATTAAACGTGAAATTCCTCTCCGCCAACGATTATTGTTAGTAATCGTTTAGTCTGCGTCAAACAGAGCCAACAGTTGGAGATTTTTGTTGCGTGCTTAGCTGTCTTTTCATAATTCAACTCATGCTCAAACATCGTTTTGATTAAACCCTTGTAATCACGGATCATGATCATCAGCTTTGTCAGAAAACCAGTTATTAGACGATGTTCAGCGATTGATGTCTATACAAAATTAAGGACAGTATAGTTTTATCATTTAGTTCATAAATAGTAATGGGCAGCCAAAGTGTAATTAGAATGTGCACCAAAATTTTTATGTTCACACGATATTCCTATCTGCAAGTCTCAGACCCGGGTCGGCGTTGGTTACAAAACCATACAAAAATTCAACGATTTGATTATATGTCTCCCTTCTGGATTGATATGTTTAAACGCAATGAGCGTTACTTCAAGAATGAAAAGCTTAATGAGATAATAAATACTTGCACTACACACACTTGGTCCTACAAATGTAGGTAGGTCAATCAAATTCCAAATATTATTTACATCTCTCTCTCAATAGGCATTACGCGATTAAGACGAGAAGAGCTCCCTATTATCTAATTGCGGCTTCCCTGGAAAAGCATTACATTTTTTAAGAATGTTTTAACATCCCTACTCCGCCACACTTGCTATACTACATTTATATGCTCTACTACATTACGCAAACGATATACAATTATTAAGAAAAAACGAGTAAATTTGCAGTACTGTGTACCTTCAACAAAGAGACTTCTTTTCATGCTATGCAACAATTCTTACGAAATCACAAGGCCACTCGCCCTCTGATGGTACAACGTTAATTATGAAAGAAAAAAAATATTATTGATGCATGTGTATATATAAGCAAATTGTCATAATTACAAAGGTTCAGATTGAAAGCAGACGTAAAATACAGTAATCGTAACCTAGTAAAAAGAGTTCTTATCGACCACCGAGTCCGCGCCTCTCAATCTCCTCCAAAGTCATCATACTACGTTGTTGAAGACCAGTATTTGATGGCATTCCTAAATAGTCATGCACCTCATTAGGTTGTCGAATATTACTCTTGTAAGAGAAACTGATAAATAGCAAGCACGCTAACCTGATAGAGAATTAGGTCCTAAAGTACTATTGACAATATTCGGTATGAAGTGTGTATATCCATGCATATTTGCAAATAAAGCTTCAGCGCCTGGGTGCAGTATATTAGGTTGCGAAGGAACAGCAAACTGTTGCGGTATAGCAGGTCCTGAGAATTGTTGTTGATGGGGGTGATGCGGGTGATGCGGGTGCTGTGGCTGTTGATGATGCTGATGTTGATGTTGATGTGGTTGATGTGATTGATGTGATTGATGATGTTGCTGTTGATGGTGTTGATGTTGCTGTTGATGGTGTTGATGTTGCTGTTGTTGTTGTTGTTGCTGCTGCTGCTGCTGATAACCAAAAGGTGGATGCAGTGATACTGGAATGGACGCTTGCTGAAACTGAGACTGAAGTTGTTGAGGGTTCCGTGGTGGTGCCAAGTTAAACAATTGCTCTACTGGAATATTACGCCCTAATTGTGGCGGAGGTGGAGGTTGTGGGGACGGTTGCGGATAGTCACGTCCTAACGACATATTCGGTCCATTAGAATAGGGAGGATGAATGCCGTGGTATGGGGATGGGTTGAAATTACCCTGCGGAAGACCTGGCGACCTTGGAGGCCCTGCAGCCTTGAAATCAGATCCATGGAAGTCTGAGATCGTCGGGGATTGAGGTATAATCGGCGAACGTGAAAAACTAGACACCAAAGGCTTCGCGGCATTAAATTTAAGGGCAGGCGAAGAGGCTCCAGATGACTCCCTAGAACCATTATCGGACCTAGAGCTCAGCTGCCTATAAACGGATGTCGGTACATTCCCTCCAAGCAACATATTATTAATCTTCTTGACGGAATCTGATGGATTCGCGTCAGGAATAATCATTCCTCTATTCGACGTTTCAAGTTTAGGAGGCTTGTTTCCCATGACCGGTTTCTGAGCAATGATAATAGAAGGGTCATTAAAGGGAAGCCCTTGATGAGCTAATCCTGATTGATAAGCCGGTAGTGCGTGAACAGATGGGGGTACTGAAAAGTTCGAGGGTGACTCCATCGCATTCTACAAAACGGTTTAACGGTAAGACTTTAAGTTGTTCCACAAAAGTACAAAAATCTGACTATTCAGGACGCCAATAAAAGTTAAAGCAACGTGAATAGGAGCTTACATTGCCTTTTTCCAAAGCTGCAAGAATTTTCTTGAATCCCATGACATCATCAACACTGGTGTCATCGAAATCATGAGACTTCGAAGAAGGCCTGGCGCCAAGGCGTTGCAGTACTTCTGCTTCTGAAAGCATACGTTTACCATCATTAGTAGTTGTCCTTGGCGACAGTGGGGTAGAGTGGTTAGTTGTCGTCTGATTTTGAAACAAAGTCTCAAACTTTATCGATGCTCCCGATTTAGGTACATCGTTAGACGTAGATGTGGCTTGTGTCGGCATAGAGTTTGTCTTCGATTCGTCAACATTGTCCATATTAGAAGTACCTTTATCCGTGCTGTGGGAAAAGAACCTTGCAAATCGTGACGTTTCTTGTTCGCGAGATGGACCCTCCAGCTCTTTAACGTTATTAGTCTTCCCTACATTCTCTTCAGCAATGGCAAGTCTATGTTGGGAAAGAAAATTATCAAACGCTGAAGAATTGGGGTCTAAAGGAGCGTTAATATCTAAGCCACCCAGGCCAAATAGTCTGTCAACATTGGGCACATTGCTCGTGCTCTTTGACGGTTTCACTATTGAAAATTAGAATAAGTCGTTTTCCCAAGTAACATCGTACGACATGAAAACAAGAAAATGATTACCATCAATATCAAACGTTGTATCTTCTTTTATGATATTCTCTTTGTCATTTGAAGTGCCGACTGTCGCCGTCATATGCCCTTCTATTGCGACGAGTTTACTATCCGCTCTCCATGAGACGCTGCTATCAGCACGAGACATACTACGAGGTCTACTTCTTTCATTCGGATCCTTGCGATCCTTTTCCACACGCTGCTTATGTTTTTCCTGTTCTCTCATTTTCTGCTTCCATGCTTGAATATCATCAATAAATGCTTTATTGTCATCATCATTCTTCTTTCCTTTCTTCATGGTTTCGTCCGTTTGCGGATTATAATTCATCCATTCTGGTGTCTCCGAGCGCTCTTCTTGGTAATTATGATGCCGCGAATTGCTCGTTTTGTCTTTATGGCCCATTCCAACTAAACGCAGGTATACGGTAAGACATAAGATTTTCCAACATTATTAATACTTGTGCGACAGTCATGGCGCAACATGACTCGAAACATCATCTTTCCTATTACCTCTAGTGGTTTCATGTGGTCTTGCGCCTGCTGTTAATCGTCCGTTTGTATTACTTGAAAAAGTATTAACTTCTTTAGACGCCTTTTCGGCAAGATTTCGCTCACGCAAAGCCTCCCTGCCAACAAACCCTCGTCCGCCAGTTGGACCTCGCGGTGCTCGTGGTTCAAATTCTTTATTGGAAGGTTTCGTGTATATTAAATCATCTGTCTGCCAAAATTGGAGTTAGTATAATAAATAAACAGATGCAAAGACAGTGGCTTAACGTACTCACTTGTCGTCGCGATCCATCGGTTCTGTTTGATCTTGTAGATAACTTTTCCCCGGAAGCTTTCAGCCCTACCAGTGAAGTTGAAGCAAAATTCATCTTCGGGGGTCCTAAGACAATCTTTTCTTGAACTGAGAATACAAAGTAAGAAGTCGCACACTCGTATACTATAAACTGAAATACGTTGAACGTCAAGCTTACCTGCAGGACGCGGAGAAGTTGGTGCCGAACCATTTGGACTTTTCGAAACACTTGATGCAGGGCTCTTTGGAATCCCTAGTCCTATCACATCGTCTTTCAATTTACTCGAGCCCTCTCCATAAGTTTTGCTAAATAAAAAGACGCAGAAAATCAGAATCTCTACTCGGCCCAACGTCTTCACTGAGTTTAAAGCATGCATTTGGCTACCTTTTATTATCACCCTCTATTCCATCTCCGGTCAATTTCTTGTTGTCTCGTTTGATGTGTTCGCTGAGTTGACAAGAAACAACGCTGATTAGTTTTGTTAGAAGTAGATCTTGGTAGTAACCAGGCTAGTTATAATGAGTTGCATAGTTGAAGCTTTGAGAAACTGGATTAACTTCGTTGCATATGCCAGAATCCTTACCCAAACCAAGAGTTCACGGGAGGCAACGCATCTGGCCTTTTTACTAGTGGGCTGTGGCTTAATGCCAGTAGTTGCTCTTGAGTATAACGTATTCTCGGTCGAGACGGAATTATGTCTTCTTTCCTATCAACTATCGCGTCATCTGAGTGCCTTTCTTTACTAACATCTTTTGACATATCCAAATAGCCTATTTCTGACGCCGTCGTTGCGTGTGCGTCTTTGTCTGCGGCGTCATTAGACTCTACATTTGCGAATTCGGCGTCAGACATTTGGAAATATTGCTAGTAAATATGAGGTTGGTAAATATATGTTGAATTTTTATAATGATTAGTTGTCAGATGCTCATCATGTGATCATTAATATGAAGTTACAAATAGACACAATGACAATTGTATTAATATGGAACATAACTAAACTTGCTGAACGCTACAGATTTGGCTTACCCATTTTATTCATTCGATTGACTATTATATTTGCGCTTACTACCTTCAAGCACACCATATGAACAATCTAAACGAGACCCATTTCTTAAATCAATCACGTGATTTCCCGATTGAGATGAAACGCAGGTTCCGTTTGATAGACAGTGTTTCAAGTCCATGGCCGTAACGAACGCTTATAATGGTTAACTAGGAGATGGATTATTACTTACTAAAGATAAATAATTAAATAAAAAACAAATCTTAGTGCGACTGATGCGATGCAATAAAACATCGATAATAAAGACGCGTTTTATCAATAATTTTAGCATTATTGAACCATAAGGTGGCACTAAAAACTAACTTATGAGAAGTAATTAGAAGTGGGCTGATAAAGAAAGGACTCGGGAAAATACATTAATAATAGCACCAATGATATGTACAGTGCGCGCAGAAAGCAATGAGAAGAAAGTGAATCACCATTGTTATTTATGAATGGTGCAATTTACTTTAAATTTTAACTTTGATTACGTAAGTTGCATTTTTAATGATAACAAATGTTCTAATAACGCAACGATCGGAAATCATGAAACTTCTCATACAAGGTGCCCGGATATCTTTATGATTGAAATGTTGATGATAGGTTCGACACGAGTCAAGGTTAAAATAGAAATAAAATAGAATATGGTGCACGATATCAATGCGGTTGATCGACTTAAAGACAAACTAGAGGAGATAACAGAATTAATATATTCTCGAAAATTATCTCAATATACTGTAGGTACATAAAACGTAGGGGGAAAGCTGAAAAGTTTTGCGCGTAAGCCTTTATTTTCAGAAAATTTCATAATAATTATCGATTCGACTATTTAACTTCCTCAAATACTCTTCATTAATATCCATGCAACGTTGCAGAGGATTCTGCCGACTCTGGAAAGACTTCTCATAGTCGGCTTTTGGTATGGTTCCAGCAACTGCCTGAACGGCCTTTGCCAAATTTCCGACCTTATCAAACTTACTTTATTCGAGAAAATAATAAAAAAATTACAAGGAATATGGTCCGGACTGTATGGTAAGTGGGGAGAAAGTTTCAACATCCGTTATTAAGATACTCTGTCATGTTATGACGTCTGTTCTCTGGAGGCTCACTCACTATGCAAAACAAAGGAGATTTTTTTCAGGATCTTCGCTGGCTAAATTTTTATAAAAATGTGCGGGGTTATTGTAAACAAGACCCTTGACATTGGCAATTTATTCTGATGTCACTTCTTCGCGAGGACGTCTATAACAAGCCTTTTCTTTAATTTCTTTCTTACTCGTCTTTGAATGTAACAATCCAACGTCTAATTGTGCTGGTAGACAATGTTAGTTTTTACGGCTTATTTTTTTTCAGCTGTTTTACTACGCTTTACAAAAAAAAAGGTTTCTCGACAATGAAATGGAGAATTTTGCTTCTACTTTTTTTCATTTGTTACATGAAAGTATGCACATTTTATGATTATTCCAATTTTGCTTAAACTGTTGCAATCTCGAGTCGTCACATGCAAACTTTTCAGCCTCCCCCCAACGTAAATAGCCCAGATATTTGAAATAAAGCTTACTGTCCATTGGTATTTAAGAGAGCGCTTATTATATTTTTTTCTTGAGATATTTCGAACGAATTCTAAACAAAATTTAGCTCATAGCATGTCAAAGAGATTGGTAATTACACGTAACCATAATTAGATAAGATATTGGGTAGTCTTAAGTAGATTTGATTATCGTATAGCATTAGTATGCAAGTAGAAGTTGTTCTTGTACAGTAAATAAAATATTATTTCCTTTACTTGTTCTTAAATTTACTAGAATAGTCAACTCATCAATTTGAGTATTTTCTTACTCTAATGAATTTATAAATGTATTTATTATAAATTTTGCGTAATCTAATACTAATGCTAACCGAACCTTGTCAAAAAAGCACGGGACACAGCACCAAGACGGAAAAAGAAAGAGATCCTTATCGGAGCATTCTGTGTCAACGTTCAGTTTATCACTAATTTACATTTCTAAAAATCGGATTAGGGCATGAATGATAGCAGCTTTTACTGGTGATGGAATTAAACAGGTAAATTGAAATAAAATTTAAATTAGTCGGCAAACGGTTAATTCCAATACGTGATTATGTAAACTAAACTATTATTAGCTCACATGATCATTTAATGTACAACCCCATGTTGAATGTTTGACGCGCATGAAAGATCCTATTTTTGCAAGATGACGACAATAAAAGCGATCGATAAATCCTCAGTACATCGCATCTGTTCAGGTCAAGTTATTGTAGATCTGAGTACAACTATTAAGGAGCTTGTCGAGAATAGTTTGGACGCGCAGGCTACGTCCATAGGTAACACGTTTTAGCGTATGCTGTAATATGCGAATTCGTTTACTCATGTACTCTTACTCAACGCAAGCAGAAGTGAGGCTCAAGAATCACGGGCTCGAGCTCATAGAAGTTATCGATAATGGAATTGGCATACCAGAACAAAATTATGAATTTCTTGGTAAAGTATCATAACTAACGCGCGACATATATTTGAAGCAATAAAACGTTGCTAACTTTAGCTTGTTGAATGCATAGCTTTGAAACACCATACTTCAAAGTTGTCTTGTTTCGAAGATTTGACAGTTATCGAGTCATTCGGTTTTCGTGGAGAAGCTCTCAGCTCACTGAGCGCTTTATCAAAACTTACGGTTATCACCTCGACTGAAGAACAGGCGCCATCCGGCAGAAAACTTGAATATGACGCGAATGGTCGGCTTGCAAAGACAATTCCTACTGCACGCGAGGTGCATTTGTAGAACGATCCTTTAAACATTTGTTCATCGTTTTCTCGGAACTGTTATCATCAATGAGCTCTGATACAATCAACATTCCTTTGTCTAGCGCGGAACAACTGTCAGTGTACAAAGATTATTTGAGTCATTGCCTGTCAGACAGAAAGAGTTTAAGAGAAATGTCAAACGCGAGTTTGCAAAAGCTTTGACATTGTTGCAAGCTTATGGAATTATATCAGAAGGCGTGAAAATTACATGCACTAATCAGACAGGCAGAAGGTATTTATTTCTGTATGTATTTAGATTCGTAGTATAAAAATCAATACTTACTCGCTGTTTTTATAGCGAGAGAACCACGATTCTTGCAACTAGCGGCAATAAATCTATACGTGAAAATTTTGTAAATATATTTGGTGCCAAACAATTACCCCAAGTGATGGCTATAGACTTTCAGCTGAACATTGAATCAGAGAGATCGATGATGGTTGATGCCACAGAATCCGATGACAATTCACGGTGAAGTAGATTACTTCGAAGTCTTCGTCACACTATAAATATACATCTAACGCCGTGTTTGTAGGATAGAGACTGTTATTCAAGTGGTTGGCTATATCTCCAAGCCGATCCATGGATGTGGCCGAAATACTACTGATAGACAGTACTATTACATAAACGGACGTCCTTGTACATTACCAAAGGCATGTATAATTGGATTGCCAATAGAAGTTCTATTACGAGATTCTTACGATCATTTACCCGCTCCCATTAGATTTCCAAAGTCTTTAACGAAGTATACAAGACTTATAACTCCAATCAGTTGCCCTTTGTAATCGCGGATGTTCGTCTAGATAAATGTATTTGAAATGCGAGTCAATTGTTGTTCCATGTATTCTCGATGAACTTTGATTAACAAATATTTTTTATAATAGCAAGATATGATGTCAACGTGAGTCCAGACAAACGTACAATATATATTCATGATGAAAAGAAAGTTGTTGACGCCATGAAGGTTAAGATGATTATTTCTTTGTCTGACAGTCGTGCATTTGTCTTGCAAATTTTACTAATTAGTTATAATACGAATATAGAATCAACTGATCCAGGTATTTGAGCCGTTTCGATCGACCTTCTCCGTTAACAGTAATTCAAGTCTTGTCTTTGACTCTGAAAATTCCAAATGCCAAAACCGTCAACCGTATGAGGATACGGTAGGATCACTTGCCAATAAGAGCGTCGATAGACAATTATCCAGATTGCCGAAAGACGACGCAGAAGTAGATTCTACTACATCAGGGATATCCGAGATTGATCCTAAGGAAAAAAACCAGGTCACGCAAGTGGTGTCATCAAAAATCGCGTCCACCGAGAAATTAAGATCTGCGTGTATTACCGAGACGCCAAAGATATGTTTGCAAGTAAATCAAACTGCATCCGACAATGAATATTCACTGAAGCGCCAGAGAATCAACGTAGACATTGCAAGTGATGATATCGTGAAAAGGAACTCTAACTCTAGACCTGTGTTGAACCCAGCACTTGAGACGATTTCGATAGAGTACGAGCCAAACGAACCTGCAAACCGAACTGAACTAAGTGTGCAATTTGACATTAACAAACTTAAAAATAGAAAGAAGAACAAAAAAGCTACACTGATACGAAAATTACCCGACAAAACTCACCTTGTCGATGCCGGACTCGACGCAGAAAGCAACGCAATAGCTGAACGTGAATTGAATAGAGTTATATCAAAGGAAGATTTCATTCGAATGAAGGTCGTGGGTCAATTCAATCTTGGTTTCATTATAGTGAAGCTAGATAGTGTATCTGGAGGTGACTTGTTTATAGTTGATCAGCATGCTTCTGACGAGAAGTATAACTTTGAGACTTTACAACGTCAGACGAGGCTGCATTCTCAACAGTTGATTAGGTTGGTGCTCGATTCTTATCACTCCCACAAAAAGTGAACACACTGTTGACTGAGTTCGTTGGGTATTTCTAGTCCTATGCAGCTGCAATTTACTGCCGCTGAGGAGTTAGTTGCGATTGAAAATATTGACGTTTTGAAAGCCAATGGATTTGAACTGCAAGTTGATGATAAAGCTCCACCAACAAGGAGATTGAAATTAGTAGCGCAACCGATAAGCAAGAACACCGTATTTGGCACTAAAGGTTATTTACGCTCAATGTATTTTCTTTCCATGTTTTGGTAACTATGCGTATTACAGTGCTGACGTTTGTTATATAAAAGACTTGGAAGAGTTGATTTTTTTATTAGCTGAGCGGCCTGGTGAAATGGTTCACTGCTCGCAAGTACGCAATATGTTTGCATCTCGCGCATGTCGTAAATCTGTGATGATAGGAGACCCATTGAACAAGCGGCAAATGAAACAGGTAAGTATCTTAGTATGTTCATCGGCTGTTACAATCATGATAATGACGTGATCTCCGTTCAATTATATAGATCGTAAACAATATGGGCACCATAAGTCAGCCTTGGGTAGGATATTCAGTTACTATATAATATGCTCAAGTTTACTTGTCAAGATCATTCACCGCATTCGCTTATTGATCCATTTTACATCAGAACTGTCCGCATGGGAGACCGACAATGCGACATCTGTTTGACCTGTCACAGACTTGGGACATTAAAAATCATAAGCGGCGTCTGGATAAAGGCAGCTTGGTCAATTCTTTACTTAATTCATAACAATAAATATTTTGTTTACTTCTTATCTGGTAACAAAGAATGCAACGTCATTATGAATTGTATGAAGTCATGAATAGGAAGCATTCTTCCATATTGAGATTATAGAAATTGGACATCTACTGTTACAACGTTACTACGTTTAATGGATTTTTAGGAAACAGCATAATTGTTTACGCACTGCGCGAGCTTGCATCAACACGCATTTGTTGATGCAAGAAGTTATTACAAATCACGTGAGCTTGAAGCTGATAACGTTTATTATTATGATAACCTAAGCGGTTAATAGACAACTCAATATTATGGTGTCTCCTCTAGCACTTGGTTGGGACCTTCCCTCTACCTTCCCCAATTTATTGCAAAATTCTTACTACTAATCACGGTAGGTACTGATACAATATTTACCGATGAAGGCTTGTAAAGAGCAAATATCATTGGTTAACATATACCCACGCCTTATATTTAGATACCGTGATGCCACCGCGTCACTGAGAAAAAGCAACCGAAGTTAGGATGCATTGGAAAACTAACAATTGTTTTATATCAAAAAAAGCATTACGTGAACTGATTGTACCCGGGTATACAATGAGAACGTCGCAAAAAACTTCTAAATTGTACCCGGGTCTAATTTTGGGGGAGGTATTGTATTCAATGATCTACGGTAATATTAAGCCGCGTTCCAAAAACGGGTATCGTTTAGTATCACAGCGACATACGTGTTTTCCAATTCCTTATAACAATAGAATAACAGAATTTTCGTTTGCTAGTAAAACTAGATAAATAGTTCATTTTTGCGAAGGTCGAGACATGGTTGAGGGAAAGCCCATTGCGAGCATACTTTGTTAAGAAATGCGGCAAAATCAATTGGTGTACTGTAACATCAATAGTAGCAAGTGTGTTATATACCATATAAATTAATAATATTGTCAATAAATAAAAACCTCTTAACTTAGACTTACAACCAGCTCGTCATGTTATTGATTGACTGTCATTGGCTCATATCGAATATTACATATGTACAGATTATCAAGCATATCCGTTCTCTATTTAGTACAAGAAAGGGCGAAGTCCCCTAGAATTTATACAGTATCTAGTTACTTCGAAAGGACAATCGTAGTTATCTGACTCCTCAATTAAGTTAACTGATTCAAGCCGATGCAACGAAGACCGTTAACTGTATTGGGTTGTTGCCGATGATACTGAATATGTATTTTCCAATGGCAATCGAATAGATACGTCCAAAAAAGCCATAAAATAAAATTGCTTATTTTTATTATTAGTGTAATATTAATATTGAGAAACTCTTTACTGTTAGTGACATCGAGCATCATGATTTTAGGAAAAAGTTTCAGAATGGGATGTTTGTCAAGATGTCTTTGTTCTGGGTGACTTTCAACATAATCTAACCACTTATTATTATTATATGGCTGAAAAAGTTCCCGTATATTAATATTTTATATGATTCCAGTGTGATTAAGAAATTGTTGAGAATGAAACTGACTTCAATACTTTCTGCTGTCATGTGTTCGTACAGTGTGTTAATTTTTGTTAACAGCGTAATTGGGTAGAAAAGTCTGGGAAGCTGAAAGCAACAAAATGGTTTTGCAAAAAGGTTAAATTTACTACTGAGTTTACTCAATATCAAAATTTGTTAATATACTATGGAACATTCTGATACAATACCAGAAAAAAATCATGGTGGTACTGATCAGATGCAAAGCTTTATATTACATATAAGTTAAACACTTGGCAGTAATTAATGTCATTCACAATAGCAAATTGCACGTGATGACAAATTCCACAAAATTTATCAAAA
The DNA here is from genome assembly GCA_910592205.1 of Paraglomus occultum. NCBI lineage: Eukaryota > Fungi > Glomeromycota > Glomeromycetes > Paraglomerales > Paraglomeraceae > Paraglomus > Paraglomus occultum. Next base: position 14,038 of record CAJVPJ010000184.1, read on the forward strand.
AACAAAACTCAGTTTTGCTAATATTAATATTAATGTATTAGTAGAATATAACAAATATTAACTGAGTAGCTCTAAATTATCAACAAAAATTGTAAATAAGCTAGCATTTGTTATTGTAAATAGTTTTTCATTAGCATTAGTCTAAAAAATTAATTTTTTAGTAAAAAAGATATATTAATATGGCAACCGTCTTTATCAAGTTATTATACTTACTAAAAGTTTAAATTTTAAAATTCTATCATTGCATAATAATAAGATATTGAAGTAATTTAATTTCATATTAATATAGGGTTATGAAAGTATGGATGTTATTTATAATGATAACTGTAAGTAAAATGTTTGCCTCACCACTTTACATTGACACCAATTAATACAGATTTTAAAATTTAGTCATGAACTCAGACATGGTCACAGCTGTGCCACTAATACTAATACCGAGAATTCAATCACTCTAGCCAGTTCTTCAGCCCGGTTACAATTCTTGATTCACTTAATAAAATGTTTACTTCGTTTCGTTTGTTGCGGTCTGCTCCAAACTACAAAGTAAAAGTGTGAATTATTGTTGTTGAACATAATATAATAATAATTAACTATAGTAATGGCATTAAAATGTGACAATTAATAAACTACGGTACTTAAATCATACATTTAATACAAAATTGTTTACGCCCAAATTATTTTTAGACGTTCGCCATACATCATACATTGGGAGCAAAACTATAACAAAATTACCGTTGATTAAACTGCTATGAATTTTAATTTGATGTGATGCATCCTAAATCTACGCGACACGATATCAACAAATAATGAACATTTTTTAAATTACTGTGCTATTGTGCATATACAGTCACATAACTTATGATTAAAATTATTAGTATCACAAAAATGGATTCCAAATATTAGGTGTATTAGTTTAAGATAAAGTTTAATTAAGAAGTGGTAAAAACATTTTGCTATTAGTGGTATATTAATATTGTTTTTTGTATGTTGCAGGCATGGAATTGTATACTACAGTGTATATAATAACCACAGAGATCAGAAAGATTCTACACAAAACAAAACAGCACAGTCAATTTACATTATTTCTCTAACTCTAGCTTCATTGTTACTATGTCTGAACTATTTGATCTGCCCGACCATCTGATATTGAGTCTGTCCAGTAGTCATCGTTTGATTCTGCCCGACCAATTGATTCTGCCCAACCAATTGATTCTGCCCGACCAATTGATTCTGCCCAACCAATTGATTCTGCCCCACCAATTGATTCTGCCTCACCAATTGATTCTGCCCAACCAGTTGATACTGAGACTGCCCAGTAGTCATCATTTGATTCTGCCCCACTAATTGATTCTGTGTAAAAGTCTGCGTGCCAGCCATTCGAGGCTGTCCGACCATTTGAGTTTGCCCAACCATTTGAGTTTGTCCAACCATCTGATTATTCCCACCTGCAAACACCCCGCTTGGGATAACCTCCATACAATAAGGACACTTTCGAACCGTTGCGACACACACTCTCCCGCACGCATATCCAATGCCCGGTATGACGATACACATGATGAATCCAAACAAATATCCTAGCGGTGTTTGACTCGTTTCCTCAAGAGGTAGAACAGACGTCTGACAATTTGAGCAAAAATATTGTTGCAGGGCACCAGAGGACATACCGGTCATCATTGCTTGTTGATTTTGAGCCAACGGAGTCTGTTGCGGAAACGCTGTTTTCTGTTGGTTAGCAACTGGGACTAATGTACTATTAACTGGCTGCAACATAAATGATTGGGTATTCGATGATTGAAGCGTGGGCGAGATAGGAACGGTTGGGCTAGTGCTCTGTACTCCTGGAGAATTCAATGGTGAGAATTGGGGATTGTTGACTACATAAACACTGTTAGCGTTTGCGCCTGTAGAATTATTTACTCCATTTTGATTGTAAATAATTGTGGATTGCACTGATGTTACTTCTTCATCGGGCGCATGAGGAGGTGCTTCATAGTGGGTTTCTCCATTAGGAGGTATGGAGAGAGGTTGTAACAGAAGGGTTGGTTGTGACGGATTTGACATTTTATGGGTAACCACTCGTTTATGACTGATTTTCTTCTGTAAAATAAAATGATTCGAACAATTTGTTTATATTATCTTGTAGTTGTATCAAGTGTATATTATAAAAATCAAGAGGGGGCCGGCTCTTGATAAAAAATGAATTTTGCATAATACCCGTTCGTCCAAGTTTTTAAATGTTTTCGAATTCATGTAACCAATCTTTATTATTCATTTCTAAATTTGGATTTTCTATGGTATTACTACATCTTGCAGAACAGACGTAGTCTGTTAATTTAAAATTTCTTCGTCTTGTAGTCAGTTTACCTGGATCAAAGTATGGCAAGACATTGTTTATGAGAAGGAACTACATGATATCAAAACAGTCACAACGTTGTATTGACGCTTTACTCGGTGATCGATAATTTTAGGGTCTTTTTAAAGTTATTTTAGAATGGTGAATTTTGAAACTCCCGATATTATACAAGTGTAGCTGTCTTTGAAACAAACCCTACTGGCTGCCCCTTGCTGACTGATGGTGTTACTTTAGCCAATTGGTTCGTCATGTTTACAAAAATTCTTTGCAGGTTACATCAAACATATTTTTGGCAACGTTGCTGATTCGACCTGATGGACTTACTTTATTTTTGCGCTTACGAACAAATGGTATTAGTATAGGTTATGTATGCCCACGATTTTCGCACTCTTACACTCATATTTATTTCAGTGCAAGAGGATCGGTACATGAGCACTACACTAGTCAACGTTAGGTACACGATTTAGCACTACACGCAAACGTGCGTAAGAGAATGCTACGAGTACACAATATTATGTAGATGAGAATGTTGATGCACCGTAATAATTATAATAAGACTCTTCTATACTTTAGATATCGTAACGATAACATCACGTCATTTACTAAAATAAGCCAATTGTACGCCAAGTAAAAACGTGAGACTTATTAATTGAGCGGTGGGGACACAAAAATCACCGTAACAAAGGCGTTAGGAAATGCCTTTACGCCCATTACAAAAACGACAGCTAAGATCCAATTCTTTGAATGGTCTGGCGAGTGTTGTCATACATTGTTAATAGATATTAATATGTTGTAATAAATAACAATACTCAACCGCACCTCCTTCTTGTAAACGGAACTACTGTACATATTAATATTATAAATGTGTTATAAGGCAATAGTAAAACAATGTCCTATAATGACCAATTAAATGATTTACTAGTGTAACAAATGGGAATATCAAAACTGTAAAAGGCAAATATAATATTCTTACGTTTATATGTTGAGGAGCAGCTGATGCTGAGAACGAGAATTAAAAGGCGCGCAGATTAACAGTCTGTTCTAAATATTAACATCTTTAGCAAGAAACTTTTGAAGTCCACTCAAGAAAAACAAACATAATTAGTGAGTTTGTACTCTTGGTAGACTGAACAGCATGAGATATTCGATGTCTTTGTCTTACAGGCATCGCCTTGCCGGCTGGATTTAAGTGTAAACTTAATATTTGTTTTCAGAAGACTGCGAAAAACATCATCCCTTGGAGTTATACTCTCTTTTTAAATTGCAATGCTTTTAACGCTTCATTCATGAGTAATAAACAATTTATCCATAGAGAAATACGTCAATAGAATGGATGAAATATCAAGTCAATAGGTTAAGCCAGGCTTCACCTTTCAGTAAATTATATCCGAACCCCATCATCGTTTCAATAGTTAGCTTTTTCTGTCGCAACATTGATAAAATTACGTTACGTACAGTTTAAATGCTCTCTAGATGTAATCGACAATGTGCTTGCCCTTATTATTATGGAGAGTACATGGAGTATGTTAATCATGTCGTTTTCCGCATAATATATACTATTACTATGCCCTACAAACCATTAATAATTTTTCGTGACGCATTTGATCAAATTGCATTTGCATAGAACACGCACTCCCACCATAAGCCCTTCACTGTATAACTGCGGGCAGGTGTCAATGTGTCGGTACGACGGAACTCCTGCATCGCATACATTATGCAGAGAAATATGCATTGAGGAGTTTGTAATAGTTGAATCATGCAATAATATTTTAGAAACTTCTCTACGGAAAAGCGATGCCAAACAATTTTAGACATGTCTCGGGAGCTGTTACAAGCATTGAGGGAAATGTAAATTAGCTTTGAACAAGGAATAATTTTTTCAACGAGATGCAGTTTTTTACGCTCTGGAACTTGAATTTGGACTATTAGCTTGTGAGTTCACGGCGATTAGATTTGCGCTATTACTATGTGATGTAATCGAGGTCTTCCAGATATTTGAAATTCTTAAACTTTTATCGACGTTACCATTTGAACTTGCTTTAACAAAATTACCGTAATTCAATGCATAAGTTTGATTCTTTGATTAATTTGTATAAGAAAACCAGCAACGCCATTCTCATTATCATCGAAACCCCTACACTTTTTAATAATATACCTTGACATCTTCCTGGTATCGCGTTGTGAAATTCTCCTCGCTATTTTGATCTAATTACAATGACAGTTGCTTACTCAAAGAGATCTCGCGCGTGTGTTAATTTTTAGCAGGAACGTAAAATCGGAATTTGGGGGCGAGAACATGTACGGTTATGAGTCAGTCTTGTAAAATAGCGTTTACTTTATTGACCCGGGTCGAGCTTTTTTGAAGTGATCGGGTCGAGAGTGAGAACGATCCAAGAAAATGCATGGATGTAAATGCATGCATGCATTAGCGAGGGTCGTTTTGGAAACGGCAAGGAATCAACATAGGGGAAATGCATGTGGTTAAAATGTGGTGATTGGATAAACTCTTCGCTTGTCCACACCACCAGTAGATCCCATCAAAGTGTCTTCTCTTCTACAGTTATGGCATTAAAAGTGGACCCCAAACGCTCCGTAGCAGAACGTCTACAAAACTACCTTCGTAGCGCAAACAGACGGGGCCAGTTTTTATCCTCACTTTGGCCGCGGGTGTCTGTCATTGAGGTTTCACCGACCAAGTCCGTGTTCGAGTTGACTGTTACTGGCGATGATTGCAATGGATTGGGAAGCTTGCATGGTGGATGTACTGCTAGTATTATCGATGTTTGTTCTACTGGTGCTATAATCGCAGCCGGTGAGTCATGATAAAGGATCAATGTGCATTACAGAGAAGAAAGGGCAAGCAACTGTACAAGTTTCGAGTTCAACTACTTGCTCAGAATCTCTTGTATTTTTCTTCAATTAGCGACAAAGTATTTCGTACATGGAGGCGTATCTAATGACTTGACGATAAGTTACGTTTCAGCTGCCAAAGAAGGTGACGTGGTATTGATAGAATGCTCTATTATCAAGCTGGGTAAATCACTAGCGAATACCCATACTGTTATACGGAATAAAAATACTGGGCAGGTCGTCGCCATGGGAAGTCACACAAAGTTCAACAGTGAGTAGAGGAGTTGTTGTGTTTACATCAAATGATGGTACCAGGATCGTATGTAATGACGTTATTTTCCTTTACGATCTTGTAGTTGATTCAAAGATATGAGTTTGACAGTAGGTGTTACCCGTCAGAGGAATGCCGAACAATTGTTATCACAGAACAATACAGTTGTATATCACAATATTTATTCAAAATTGGCTTGCCGGAGTGCGAAAAAAATAATATATATATATATAGAAAAATATTATACGAAGAATATTATATTTCCTCACAATTCCATCCCAAGAAGCACGTAGTTTTCTGTAGAGTGCCCCAACACGGAGGGCTTGACATGCTCAAACCCGATGTACAGGTATACGCGTAGTAATTCGACTGCAGATTAGATAATGTAATGGAAGCAGAGTGTAGAAAAGCAAAGAGGAACATATGGAGGGAGTGACGTTAGTGACTTGTATTGCTTCTTGTATCCCGCATCGCCAAACAATACGTCCTATATTAATTAACACCCAATAATCACCCACTTCATATTCAACTTCGAGCCTTACCTAAATCACATTTTTTCTCCAAGCAAACAATCAGGTAACGACAGTCAAAACACTCTTCAGCTAGTTCCATCATAGAAAGCAAGCTGTAAAATGCGAATAGTCCGGTTAGTTTGTGCAAACTATTTAGAAATTGAAAGTATAGTCACTTGTACAGAGCGTAAATGAATCATCCTGCAAGCCTTTCATCGTCACTACATTCCGTTTTGTCAATAGCTGTTTCAAACCTCGCTCATAACCCTCTAACTATAACAGTCGACCATCTCTCCATAATTCATAACACAATTCAAAAGTTTGTCTACCTTTCACGTAAGCCTGCCTTCTCAAGACCGTTTCCTTTCAAAAAGAACATCTCGTTCAGGACAAACCCGTCCGAAATGTATTGATTTCCCATGAAGATCTGCACCGTTTGGTCAGGCTTTTTATCAGCAAAGACTTGGGCGCTAAAGGAGCTTTCTATTGGAGTCTGCGAGAGCGTTACGCAAGAGGGTGTACTCGAAGGCGTACTCGAAGGTGTACTCGAGGGTGTGCTTGAGGGTGTATTGGAGGGAGTATTGATAGGAGATGCTGAATAGAAGTCTGTGGCCAAGTTGGTATTTGTAGTATTGTTGCCCTTCGGGGCAAGTAAACCTCCTGAATTCTCCGTAATGCTGCCACCATCACGGGTCAGGAGGTTTGGTGTCATATTCCGGGTTGCCTCGAGAGTCATGTCCTGTAAGATTAAAGGCAACAAGCAAGGTGAACGACGTTTTGCATCAAGATTAGGTTGTAGAGCGAAGAAACGTATAAAAAAAAAAGGATGGAAAAGTGATTAGAAACTTACAGGAGCGCCACTCAGTCTTCTTACCCACTGTAAAAGAAGATGATGCATATTAGACAGCCGTTTGTTGGTTGGATTACGTTATTAGGAAAATATAATGAAAGGTATAAAAAGTATGCATATAATTATGTAGACTTAAATTCTAACTCTTATAGAAAATATAATAGCAATGGGGGGAAAGTATGTATATAATTGGGTCGGTTTATATATGCATTATGCGTCGTTAAAGCCTCACTATAATTGTACAAACACTATCTTAAACTCTTCCCCTCGCTCTAGCCCCAACCTCAAATCCCAAACGCTTATCCTTCACGTACGGGTAGAGTAATAATAGCATTCTCCACTGTTCGTAGTACTCTGGTGGGAATATTTGGTGCAGACAGCTCGAAATGGCTCACCACTATTAATGCCAGCAATACTATTGCTGTTACTACTACTACTACTATTAAAATTACTACTAAAGACTTGTAACTGGATGGTGGTCGCCATTCGAGTATTTATCTCTGAGAATCAGGTTGTTTGGTAATGAAGAGAAGGCCAGTGGTTCGTATGTGTGACTTTCGCAAAAATTTTGCTTAGTTAGCGGATGTTGATTGTAACGACGACGAAAACTGGATAGTATAATGACAGGTTTGGGTTTGTTGTTTCTTTCTTCTTATAGCACAAAATAGCTAGCGTATTGGGTGGATGTCAGTTTTGTAGCTTGACAAGAATGTTGCAGTACTGAATGTGGCTGTAAGTTGGTTCGCTCTTCAAGCAGATAAAGTTGTGAGTGTGAAAAACGCACAAATGGGGAGGGGCTTTGATGTAGATGTTTGTTATATGGCAGTTATTGGCAGGGGATGATGTGATGTGTACCACGAGAATTATTTGTCATTATGTATGAAAATAATTAATCTCACTGTTAACGTTACTCCCGATCAGGCCAAGATTAAGCTTAATACAGTTAACGGAATGTGGCACAAGCGTTCCGAAGTTCCAATTTTCCATGTTCTTGATGTTCGGAATTGGACGATAAGATGGATATAAAAAGTCGATGGTTGTCGATACTGGTTTGGCCAACCAGAAACAAGAAATGTATTTGAAGACTTTTCTTTGAAGCAGCTTAAGCTCGAGCTGTCAAAACACAGATGATTGTTAACCGAGTGTTGTATTTCACTATGTACTATGAAAATACTTATCAGTCAGTTTGACTTTATTACTACAAGTGAAACTCGATATAAGAAGCTCTCGATATAAGAAACACTAATTAAAATTTGATATAAGAAAGTTGAGCTGAAAAACAGTCTATATAAAATCATCTCCATATAAGAAAGTTACTAATAAACTCTCAGTATAAGAAGGATTCTAAGATTTTTACTATGGCTCCCGATCACTTTCTTATATCGAGTGCCACTTGTATTATTATTACAAATCGGTTATTTTCCTCAAAGTTGATGAACGGCTTGTCACAAGCAATGTATGTAGTCTAATAGCCTGAATCCTAATAGTGTCGGTAAAAGAAGGTGCAAATAAAAATACATAGTCGAATCAGTTAGCAGCAGTTAATCGTACAATACTCATAAATAAAAATGTTATGTCTCAACTGAAAGCAAGACACCTTAACGAACAAATCAAGGCTATCGAACCTTTTTCATAATGCGCTTTTGTTACCATCGTTTGAGAACCAATAACTTACTATGCTGACAAGCGCTACATGACGGAGATGTTCCTGAGCGAACAATCTAAAGTCGTGTTGTAGGTGAAGGACGCTGTGTTGATTCTGACTGTCAATTAAATTTGTTCACTCGAACGTGGTCAACTTGGAAATCGTCAATTATAAGGGTGTTTGTGGAGAGACCTTGCTTTCTAATTTATACTCGCGCGTCTTTTTACCTTTAATTAACAGTTGTTAACAAAATGTTGCAGCAGTTTACGCTCACAACTTTATTTAAAGTGCAAAAGTGCATCAAACGTTATTTGTAAACTTGTATATGCTTACTACATTCTTATTAATCTCGTGAATAGATATGGAATCTGTCACTTGAAAGCAAATCTTGCATCTTTTCTATCTACTTAAAGAATAAGAGTCCTTTCAACAACAAAATGGATTATTAATTTCAGGCATTTTAAAATTGCATTGACAATCCGACATACATCATTATAACTACTGTCAATTTATGATCCCTGTGCAAATGTATTCTGTCTTATGGTTAACAGACTAGCTGTCACTCTTTGCTTCTCTCTCCACACATTTTCCATATTAAATTCCTATTCTGGCAACATTTTCATCGTCATCATCATCATCCCAAAAAAGGTTGTATTAATGTCCCCCATGACTTGTGTTCAATGGCGAATTTTTTGGAAGTTGAGATCGCCATAATGATAGTGCCACAGAAAACGGGATTTTGTTGAAACAACAGAAAGTGAGATAATAAGAGTATTAGTATGGGTTACTCTTCTTTTACTAAAACAAAGATTGTATGATATGGCTTGATTTACACATTTAAATATATTTGTTCTCATTCTAGGTATGTGGCGTTTATCCGAGTCACTGCAATTATGTATTTACAATCGACGAACAGATTCAATTATCAAAAGATAATCATTGTTTGTTTAGCCATTTTACTATAACGAAAATGTTACACGAAGCGCTGTTGGTAGTAGTAGTACAATACAATCCTTTTGCCTAAAAAAATAATCTAATCTGTATTAGTATCCTTAAATGAAGCCTTTAACATCGATATTAATACAAGTAAAGTGAGTGCTATTCGTCAAGAATAAAAATATTGATATGTTTGTATTTATTACGCTGGCAAAATACTTGATAATCAGATACAAGGAATAATGTAGTGTCTGAGTTTGAGACCCTGTCTCTGTTCAGGATCCAGTCACTCCTGTCAAACTCAGACACTACATTAGAAATAACAAAACTATTAATATGTCAATAAACCCTAATATTTCACAACAATAAACAGTATAGGAATTGGAAAACGGTGATATGATATTGAAATGCCATCACGTCTTCCAGGGTAATGACTAAACTTTGCTGTCTTGAAAATTACTTTTGAATGATGTAATCATATTAGAGTGAGCGTGCGTTGGCTCCAAAAAGAGTTTGCAGCTTTAAAAAAAAAATTACCGTCTCAACTGTTTGGCTGGATTAATACGTGCATAATAAAACACCCCACTAAACAATTTGCAAAATGGGTCATGTTTTTAATTTGTATCACAAATATCTAAACTCGGGTCCCGTTGGATTTTACGGTAACTGTGATTATTATAGAACTATTTTTTTTTATCAAACTGCAGATGGAAATTGCATATAAACGGCGTTGCAAAAGATATTATATCATCATACCCATTGATATGTTAATATTTATTTAATATATGTAACTATGCATTTTATTTTATAATAATAAACCATTGACTATGGCCACTTATTCGGCTGTCATATATTTTTAGCAACACAGTTATGAATATAATTCATATGAGATATAGTATTAATTGTTAGAAAGATAGAATGCGGTCAAACAGTCTTTAAACAAAACATTAGTCTACCACAATAATATTAAATATTTTTTAGTCTTGCTCGTATCGTAATATTATTTATTGTAAGATGTTTATTTCTAGAATAAAATTTTAGCAACTGCTTTTCTATTTACAAGTCTAAAGAATACTTGTACATCAAGATTTTTCGATATCGTCTGTGCGGTTAGCTTATTGAATAGGAAGTTAGATAACTGTCCAATATTTTGAGAAATGTTTAATTAGACCAAAATTAATTCAACAAAGCTTAGCAACTCGGGATTGCGTAATTGCTCATAGAAAATCAGAGAATTTTAGAAAGTACTATCATTGACCGTTAGACTACTGTCATTCTATAACAAACTTTGACAAACATACGCGGAAAAAATTTTATCAAGATCTTATCATTCCATTAATGTAACGGGCCGATGAATGAACGCATCGATTTCTGGTTAAAACATATTCAAACATTTAGATCTTTTACTTAAAGCCGTTTCCGTTATTGGAAATCGTATGTTCACATAAAAAACCATCTGAACATTCCAATCAGAAATTTTGATGAATTTAAATACGACCAATTTTAGGCAATTAATTAACACGTGTCGCGATATCTAGAAACTGTTGATTGAAAGCAATCCTTTATCGCGAGATAAAGGCGATCGATTAATGTGGCGTTTAGAACAATCTCTCCCTGCGTAAAACGAATTAACAAAGACGACTTACAAGTCATTTGCACAACCTCAATGGAAGCAACGTCTGACTTTGTTGTGACTATCGCGGCATTTGAATGAGATATCATACTCGATAATTTTATGTAGGACTGAATGAATAAAAGAGACTGCGAGAGTAGAAAGAAAAACGCCAGCCGATCAAAAAAGTAGAAACTATTGTTATTGACAATGATAAGTCTGGCCCCATCTTTTTTTTCGTGTAAGGTTATTCTTGTAAATGGCTCATAGTCAAGTTCGGAAAACACTTCCGCGTGTAATAAATTTGTTTATAGAACGAACGCATTGATATAAAAAACTACTTTATCTATAGAAATGCCGGATTTTCGAAAGATATAAAAGGTGGGCCAACTTCCCCATGGCTCAACAGTGCGAACAGATCTTGGTCACATACATACTTACGAAAACAACAAAGAGAAGCACCTTACGAACTCAAAACAGCCACCGCAAAACGCATTCTAAAATGAACCGTCTAACCCACGTCTTTTACCTTTGCCTGCTTTTGGTCTTTTGGTCAGCAGTCCATGCCACGCCTCTTCAAGAAAGGGCACCCCAACAACCGCCAGAGCCCGCACCGCCCTGTGCTCCCGTCAGCACCTGCACCTTCGTTACTGGTAAAGCCCAAAATAACGTTACGCCGACATTCGACGGCGCAATTACGTTTGTGGAGACAAAGGGCTCGTTAGCCATTAATGGGTTCTTGCAGATTATTGGTGTGGGTGCAGGACCGAACCCTCTTGGATTTGACATTCACGTAGCTCCATGTACTTCTGCCGACCCTAACCAACAGGGCGACCCAGCAACCATTGATTTGGATGGTCTCGTTACGTTTGGTTCAGCCTTCGCCGGAAACAGCAAAGATTTGTCACCAACACCTGTCACTACCGTGGCCGCAGTCAATGGTCAGTGCTGTTTCGTGATAAACGAACTTGTTAAGGGGCAAGCTGAGAATGTTTTGGGAGTTGCTACTATTAATTCTGTTGTGACATGTGGGTCATAAACGAGTGGAAAATACAAATCTCGCAGAGGTTCGCATAATTATTTGTATTAGTTTATATTATTTTTATAGTGAGTAAAGACAAATTTGTAATTCTTAGTACTTATTTCGAGATGCAATGTTTTTGTCTTTGTTATTTTAAGAAGTCAAATTATTGTTATATTATTATATAATACTTGTTTTAATATGTACGGATCATTTTCTGCATTAACAATAAAACAAGTTTAAAGTATATATTGTGATTCTTTTAGTGCAAATCTTTCTTCCAGTGCGAACATCGATCTTCTGACGAGATTAATATTCAATTTGATGTATATATTTGCTATTACGCTCTCGTTATTCCGGAAGTCCTTATTTTGATCGACTGTTTGTTGATAGGTAATTTGTGTGCGCGCAAGTAGAAGTAAGCATTAGCTTGTTAAAGGTTAATATTTTAGTAATCGTTGTCTTATAACATTTAATTACTAACAAAAATTGTGTTTACTTTTTTCGTAAACGAAATTCTCGAATTCTAAGTGACTATTCCGTTGTGTTAAAAAAATTCTCACTTTCTCCAAACTCTATTAGCATTAATAACCGGTACTCCGTTACTATTAACCCTCTCTAATATCCACCCCAACATCTCTCTCAGCTGTTACAGAACGGATTTCCCTATATATAAATTCATCCGCATATATCACATCCTTGCTTAATACTCTATGCTTCTCGCTGATATCAATATTAATATTAGTATACAATTTATATTGTCTTTCTATAATACGGATTCATAGACAACAAAAGACTTAACATATTTTTATCAAAGAGAGAGAGAGAGAACCACAATTCATACGAGAGTAAACAAATTAATTTTAATTTAGTTTTGCAAAAAGTTTTATTATGAATAAAATTTAAAAGCGATAGTAATTCTGATTGCTCATATTACTTAACTCGAGATACTGTATGCTAATATAATTAGTGTCATTATTTAATCGTAACCCCAACTCCCATCCTCGCATATCACCGGTCCCGCGAGGTGAGGGTTCACTAGTGTATATAATTTTAAAGGACTCCTCCTCGGCCGCGGCGCAACCCACATCGAGACAGCCTTAACCACGACTTCAGCGCGTCGAAATCGAGCTGCAATACCGTGGTAACTTAAACTACAAGCTTCGATGTTCTCCACACAAAATGTCTTTGTAATTTAATAATAATAAACTTTTGGAAAATTTTGTCTAACTATTATCGACCGTATTTTTTGTCATGTTTGTATTGGTGGTTCTGATCAATTTATTATTATTTGTTGTCAAATTTATCAATCTTTTGAGCACGAGTTCATACGGAATGCTGAATAATATACCATGGCACATTAAATTTTAAACTGCTTACGTCATTAAATATCACGTAGTACATATTCATCCAATAGCATATCAAATACTCAGTTTTCGAAACGGTTTCCTTCTCTGCATCTTAGCAACTCGATCGGAATTATACATGGTCAAACCCGTTAGACAACAGGATCTCGACTTCATGAAAGTCGAGCACGGATGGTGGGAGGCTGAAAAGATTGCGCAGACACATCAACGTGTACAGGTATGTCTGACCTGGAACCACGGCTTTTGATTAGTATGGCTACGAGACTACTTATCTAGCAGTCTGATCTATCGCTTGTAGGAAGCAATCAAAAGGGCCGAGCAGGAATTTGTAGAACAAGAGAAACAGGGCTGGGAAGAGGGTCAGAGATTGTACGTGCAATTGCAACGAAATCGTGCAGAACAGATAGCAGAACTTGAGTATATGCGCAGTCATAAATTTAATAAAAGGTGAATCGACAGTGTAACTCTATGGCCTATTTTAAAGGCGAGGATGAATGATTGCTAACGAATGCTGTGTTTGATGAGTATAGGCAGCAAATGGTAGATGCGTATTGCCAAAAGTTTGATCAACAGCTTGATAAAGTTTTAGAAACATTTACCTCTGCTTATGAAGTAAACGTTTTATGTACCTTCGTGTTGATGTCGTGTAATCCTCTATCACTTTCATATTCACATCTCGAATCGTTTACATCGTCATCTCCTCCGTTACAGGCAGAGGAAAGAAAAATCGCGGCTGCGCGGGAAGCAGCCGAGCATGCTCGTCGCGAAGAGGAGGCTAAAAAAGCGGCTGCGGCCGCGGCTGAAATCCGTAGAAAGGCCGAAGAGGAGAAAAAGCGAGCTGCGGAAGCAGCAAGAAAGGAAGCTGAAGCAAAGCAGAAGGCATTGCAGTTGAAAATGGAACAATTACAGCAACAACAACAGAAACAGGCAGAAGCCTCTGTGTCAGAAGAAGTGTTAAAGAAAGAAAAGGAATACAAAGATTTTATAAAAAAATGTAAAAATGATTTGAAAAATGATCCTAAACTGAATGCCGAGAGATCCACAATAAAACAGCATTTCACATTGCGGTTGAACCAGTTGACGAATAAAAAGGATCATATTATGACGACGGTATGTTATGAAAGTTTTAATTCATGTACATCTTGTCATCGAATGTGCTGAACGATTGTGTACCATCTAGGCAAACGAGCTTTCTGCCCAACTTACTGGAGCGGGCATGTCCACAGAGCAGCATTATTACAGGCTCAACATGTTGGCCAAGACAATTGTCGTACGTAGATGTCTTCAAATTTCTGACATTGTCTTACGCACATTTCGCGTTGAAGCGGCGAAAAAGAGTGTTGAATTTTCTTCCGATATTCTCTAATCAACCTTGTTACACTTTAAGGATCAAATCGGCATAACAGTCCTCGATAGACCGGAGATGGCTTTTGCTTTCGGTCACTTGTGCATTCTTTTGTACTCAAAGTATGCCGAGTTTAGGAAATTCGTAGATGCTCGTCTGGCAAAGAAATGCCCTTACGTACTTCCGAGATACTATGACAGATCACAGGTAAGATGGGTTAAAACAGTTGCGGTCGCTTTTGTCTGTACCGATCATATCATGTACCGGTATTACCACATTGGGTAATAATGTGCTACACACTTCATCCTTCGGTATGGACAGAGTCGATTGTATGATCATATTCATCAAAGTGATATTTAGAAAAGAAATCATATTGAGAAGTGAACAGTCTTTAGAATGGAAGGCGCGACAGATAACTAATATGTTGAGACCATAACAGGGCCAGAGTGCAGACGAATACGACAAGTTGATTGGAAGGCAATCAAACGAAACCGAAGAAGTTTACCGAAAGCGAATGTTGGCATACGTCAGATTCCATCTTGCTGTCTTACAGACTAAGCCCTGGATTCCTAGTAAGTTTGGTATATTGAGCTTTTTCATGTTCATTTCGTATTCACATTCAATCCTAAATACATACAACACGACAGACATTCCGTACCAAAAATTAATTGAGGAAGCATGGATATGGATTGCAGAAATTTTGAATTTGAAACAACGGTCGATAACCCCGGCAATCCTTGATGTTTTCATAGAAGTAATATCATACTTTCTTTTTCGTTCTGTGCAAACCTGAATGGTCGTTTTTTCTATATTTCAGAGCGAAAAACCTTTGATTATTCTTATTCTTTCAACCTTTTTTTCTTCTCTCTCCAAGGTCGTTGCACACAGATTCTATGAAGCCTTCCAACGGGATGGCTTGAAAATTCTGAATACAATCTATCGCAGGTACTACGTTGAAGATACGGAAGAATTAAAACAATTGAAAAAGCTAGTTCCAGGCGATGTAGCAGTATTACAGAACAGGCTTCAGGAATGTTTCTCGAAGCAAACATTTGCAGAGCCTCAAGGGAGGACTCCGTTGTGATAAATAGTTAAAGAGAAAAGATATGGAAGGACTTTTGGTGATGGGAGCGTGCATGGAATGAGTGAAAACGATGGACAATTGGTAGTGGGTTGGGAAGTATTTTAGAAGATTAACATAATTATGAACAAGGATTTTGTCAAAGCAATTCGATTTTTATTAAAATTCGTTTTTCGCCAAATATATTTGTTAAAATGCATAAAAATTGTCCCAATCTTTTCAACTAGCATTTATGTTAAGCACTCTCATCAGGAAATACTCGCCTGCTTCCTCCTCTTCTTCCAATTACCTGATCCATCCAAAAACTATAGCGTGGTGGATTTTTACGTGTTTTAAAATAGCAACACATGATTTTCTTGAAGCACGTGCTATAAATTCCGATAGCAGGTGACTTTCAATCTGATTATCTTCTGCTACAAGTCATGTCATCAATCAATCCTGCAAACCCACCACGCCCTGCTTTGATTGCGACAGATAAAACGGGTTTTGCCTATACGACAACACGTATTCGATGGCCGGTAATAGTTACAAAAATAATCGATGCTTTGTTTCAAGTCTGTCATGCTTTAGATGATGACGAGAAACGGACAGAGGGGAAGGCCATTATATCATCTATTGGCGCTTTAAAGTATGGAATGGAAAGAGACAAGCCCCTTACGTGAGTTACTCTCTCGTTTAATTAGTCGCGGGGAAACCTATTAGGGGACGATTAATCATCTCTTCATTACATATTTTCTTTACTAGCCCAATAGCCGACGACTCGAATCCAGATATTGCCACATGGAACAATATCTACAACACCTATTTCTCGAGCTCTACCTGGTATACTGCACCGTGGCTCTTTACCGAATGCTATCTCTACCGACGCATTTATACCTACTTTGCTCGCTCGACCTACTGGAATACATATGATCCTTTCTGTCAACAAAAAGAAGCTGCATTCAAAGCTTCTCAAGTTGCGATGCTTGCTCTTGCCGAGAGAATCGACGAACTAATTTCTTCAGAGGGATTGCGTCTGGATCACCGAATAGTCTTTCATGAATTAGTCCAGATATCTCTCTGGGGAAATGCGAGTGATTTGAGCTTGCTCTCTACTTTAGATCCGCGTGAATTGGGTAAATTGCAGAGTACTGGAGCAGAGGAATTGGAAAAAATCGAGAAGAATATTTTACGGAATGATATAGATTTGTTTTGGCACAGAATTAAAGATTCGAAAGGATCAAGAATAGATTTCGTGTTGGATAATGCCGGTGAGGAATTCGTTTGTTATCTATTTATACGAGTTTTTTTTTATCGAGTTTGTGAAATCGAAAGCGACTAATTATTATGCCGAACTCGCTACTTGTCCAAAATATTTGCAGGCTTTGAACTTTACGCTGACTTGATATTTGCCGACTGGCTTATCCAATCAGGCTATGCATCTTCAGTTCACTTTCACGCAAAGCCGATTCCTTGGTTCGTTTCTGACACCACACCCACAGACTTTTATAATCTTCTTTCTGCTCTTACATCGAACCTTCTCAACCAGCCTTCTCAGTCTCTTATCACTAAATTAGCCCAACGCTGGCAAGGATATGTAGACTCTAACATATGGATAGTAAAAGCGGACTATTTCTGGGTTTCGCCATATGCATATTGGCATTTACCAGAACAGAAAGAGTTGTTTGATGACATTAAGCAGGCAGCTAGTGTAGTGTTTAAAGGTGATTTAAATTTTAGAAAGTTGGTTTATGATTGCAAGTGGGATTTCACTACACCATTCGAGGAAGCAATAGGGCCGATGGCAACCGAAGAAGGTGTGCCATCTGTTGTAACATTGAGGACTTCTAAGGCAGATGTCATTGTCGGGCTACCAAAAGGGACAGCAGAGAGGCTATACGCTGTTGAGGATGATTGGCTATATTCTGGCAAGTATGCTATCGTTGAATTTTCAAGAGGGACCAAGTGAAAATTCAACGGAATAAGGCAGAATCGGATGTGTGATAATCGAGAGAGAACTGTCTTTGAAATGGTTTGATATATAGAGAAGCGTGAAACATTAAATAGAATTGAAATGTTTATAGAGTTTCGTTTTGTTAAAGGATAAGTTTTAGTGTGCAAGTTATCGAATTGTCAACATAGAAAACATCGTTAAGAACCAGACATTGATTGTAAATTGTTAAAGGTAGCGTTGGTATTGTAAAAATGAGAAAGATCCTATTTCCAAGAGAAACCATTTGACAGAGATTCTTGTTGGGGGGGAAATTGTATCGGTTCATGTGCTGTTTGCAGCCCAGGATCCTCATTCGCTTGTTTTGTTGGATAGAAATGAAGACAATTCCACGAGCCTTTCTAATTAAGACGGCGGAATTGAGCTCTATACTGTTCGCGCGCTCTTTCTTGTGCTGTCCTCCAGAAAACCACTCAAGATCGTTAGTGTTTCATTCGTACGAAAAGCGAGAGTGAATTCGAACAGGCAAGCATATTGAATCAGGTATGAAAAAGAACTTACGGTTATACTGTAACAATTTCTCAATAAGATCCGAGTGTGTGAGCATCATGCGTCTACAGCAATATCGCTTTAAACCCACCACGTCCATAGCATCACTACACATATATGAGAGAGAATTGGATCAAAGAATTAGTTACATGTAAGTTTACAAAAGTAAAGAGAACATAAATACACACGTACCATTCGGTATAGTCGTTAGAGAGAAGCTGTTGGTACAACTCCCATTTGTTGCCAATGAGTTTTCCGCAAGAGAAGCAACGGACAGGGATAATCATTTTTTTGGTTTTTTGGGTGGAGTTTGGGGGTTTGAGCAGTCGGTGGTAAATCGAAATTACTGCGTTCACATGATTAGCATGTCACCAATCATTTGCAATTATAGTAACGCATATTAGTATAACAATTATCGTGGATTTTTGAACATATCACAACAACACAGTGGATCAGAATGCCAAATCTTCATATCCAAATATGCATTATAGTTAATTATTTAATAGCATTAGTATTAGTGAGAACCATGTGATCAAATGCTTGTCAATATCTATCTTTGTTGTAATAACCAAAATTCAACTCTCATCAACAACTGTTATTTATATGAGGAGTGCTGCAACAAAACCAGACAAAGTGAACAATCGGTACCACTCGGATTCTGATATCAAACTTTCAAAGTTATAGAGTGAGCGCTGGATTTATTTGTGAACTCACCAGATTTCGGTAACCGATTCTATTGGTAGGCTTAGTGATAATGGTTTTAGTTTATACCAATAGCTTAGATCGTCCGGAATATTCCGATTCTTAATAGTATAATTCTCGGCGCGATTATTCTGAACCGTTTGGGTAACTCTCAGATTTGGGGACTAGAAAATGCCTTGACTAAGCTTAACATGCCCACTAGCAAGATTGAATAGAATTTCGGTATCCGATCTCATTGTAATTATCAGTGCGATTGTTATGTTATATTTTGAAACGCAAAAGGTCAATTGTTTAATGCCGCAATTATAGAATGAACGATAGTCACATAGTGCGAAGTCTACAATAGATCGATGCCCGTAATGGAATAAGACTTCATCGATTCAGTCCGACCGCAAAGATTTGATACTCACTACAAGAATCATTGGCGTTTGAATCTCTTAACGCGTCTGGATTTGGTAGGATCTTTAACAACACCAATTTGACTCTTGATAATGGATGCGATGTGCTTCAGCATCTGCTCTGCTCCATCGACATTTGGGTCATCGAATTTACACGTAAACTCGGTAGAGATTTGCAAGGTAGGATCCGCTTCAGGTCCCGCCCATTGAAGGAACCGCCATCTTGATGCATTGGATACAATACCGTACATAAGAATTGGCACTTCATCTTGCGCCATTGATGATAGCGACTCCGATTCCGATTCTAAAAGTGGACCCAACACATCTGCCTTGCGTTTTCCTAGTTTCTAAGAATCAAACTGTCAGTCATATGTAGAATACTATAATCTAACGGATAACTTACCTCCACGGCAGTATGCATTTGTGCTATATTCTGCGCCATCCCCTTCTCAAAAGTTTCTTCCTTTTTCACCACTGTGACACAAACGATTAACCCTTCTGATAAGATCGTATAATCCACAGAACCATAGGCACGAGTTCCATTAAGTTCGTCTTCAGCATTAAGTTGAAGGTTTCCTTCTTCACTTTGAAGATGTCTGACGGCTGCAGTTAGAAAGGGAGATATAAATTCTCTGCAGGTCATTTCATTTCTCATGACATGTTTGAATGCGGCCTTGTTTTTCTTGAGTTCATCAAGCATTAACTTAATCTCCTGAGTACTCAAATCTACTTGTGGGAGTTCGTCTTTGGGAAAATGAGATAAAGCCATAAACATTGTAATCGCGAAGTCTACTTGTAACGAAAAATACTTACCCAACGACATATCAGGTGCATCGGTGTAAGATGACCATCCAACCTTCATAAGCCCTTGAATATCCACCCAACTCCAGTCACTAAATGGCTTTTTATCTAACGCAATGAAAAAGAATAAATGACTCTGCACAATAGATCACTCTAATCAATCCACTAACCTCTCATTTGGACGGAGAAACTGAATTCGTTTTTTCCATCATTTGTTTTGAGATACGCGAGAAGCCCAGAATCATTAATAATTTCCACTTTGTCGCTCGCCAATTTGACGTTTTCAGTGAGGTAGATCCTGCTAGCTCCAATAATGCTAGACCACCTATCAGAAATTTCTTTGTTTATGGTGTCCCAAAGCCCGGTTTCGTGCGGGAAGTCCATTTTGAACCACTTCTGTGCCAGATTGATGCGTAAACGGAGCGTGCGGTCTGACAACGGATAGCGAATGACGAGGGGTGCCTTGGCAGTCGTGATGAGTTTCAAAAGCTCGGTGTCTCCAGGAAGAGATCGCCCATCGAAAAGGAATTCGAGTTGCAGCGGATCGGTGTTTTTGAGCGCGGTGAACGTTTGACAGAGCTTGAGCGCGAGAAGATCCAAGTCGGAGCACGATAACAACTCATCAGGAACCTTCGTAGCACGACGTGTCCCTTCAATGTAGATCCACAGTCGCTGTTGTGTAGGCATAATCGTTCCAAAGGTCAAGGGCGTTTGCCGCTTTTTTTGTTTGGGTACACGAGCAGGCGTTGGCCACTCCATCGTTTAGCTTGATATTCATGCTAGGGCTAGTGGTAGGAATTTTGGTTGGTTTGTGCTATGGTGCAGGACACCTAAAGACGGAACAGTGGAAATTTTGTTCTGCAGATCACTTATCAATCACATGACATTTGTCCAATAAATTCTTTAAAAATTTCGCTTTATTTTGACAATTATAACACTTTTGTCTGTGATATTTTAAACTCCGGGTCAAAATCATCTCTGTGTAAGAACAAAACTTTAATATTGAACTCGGCTCGGAATTAATGTTGCAGATTGAACAGCACATACATACTTATATAATGCATTTAAGAAAATTGATCGAACTAATTTCCTCCCATGCATTTTCTGGGATTCTTTGCGATTTATATTTTCTAGCGGCATATTCTTTAATAAACTTGCCTCTCTTATCTCGAGACACTTGTTTATGTGCGGCTTTTCTTTTTGGTCGAGGCATATTAAAACAATAAAGAATGTTACGAAAACAATAATGCTAAACTTTCACTTATTGGATAATGGAATGTTACACAAATAGCTGCACAAACTTGGACGTCCGAAATTTTCATTTTTTTCTTGAGAAACTTAAGAAAAACTTAAGAAAACTGTTGCTTTTCAAATGCCTAAAACTCGAAACTTTTTTAGTTAATTAAAATTTTAAACCGTAACTTTTATTCTACTTCGGCTGCTCTATCATTCTTACGGATTAATTTTTCTCTAAATCCTCTAATATAAAAGCCTTAGTATTAGGGTTTTGAAAGTCGGGTATTTTATTTCCGGTTTTAGGTTTTTTTTTTGCTTTGTGCAACTTTTTAGGGTAGGCATTACATAGTATCACAATAGCATCATAAAACGAACTGGTAAAGTCATCGAGAGCAAAGAAGTAAAATTTCAATGAAAAAACTCATAACCTCTCACCACTAACCTCCGCTTCTATAGTTACCAAACATGACTTATAGCATTAGCACTATATCTCGAATAAATTTTATGCATAAGCTATGGCATAAGCATATAGGATTATCCCTCCCTATAACGACCATCTTATTTCTCTATTTTTCTTTTTTTTCCTTGGCTTCTGAAATGGTTCCGTCAACGTCCGCTTAAGAACATTTGCTGATCTTTCCTCTGGTAAATTTCATAGACAATTCCCTCCTTGTCTAAATATTGTTTAATAGTTTTGCTGTCAGATATTTTAAAAATATATGGCGCAATTTTTTCGCCTTGCTCTTGCTTTAAAAGAGAGCGTAAAGTGCTATAATCTTTTGGTTCCATGGTAGATCTAATGTAGATAAGTTTCATATATTTACTTTTTATATGCGGATACCCCTATGTATAATACGCAATAAGTACACGATATTATCAAAATTTTACAAAATCAGACAAACTGTGCGTAATATATATAAAATATATATATATATATATATGGTAGACGACATAATTATGAACGAATACGAGAGAGCTCTCCAGTTCTTGGAAGTGGGATGCGGTTGCGGTTGCTCGACTAGGCTACCTAAAGAAGGATTTGCTGAACTGCGAGAAGACTTTCAAGCGCTAACAAAACCCGAACAAGACATTTTCTTAATGGCCCAACTCAGATCTATGGATGGAGGAGCGATCAGTACTAGTCGACGTCTCAAGAACAAGACTCGCGTCAACAAGAGAACTATCTACTGCTGAAATCGTAATACCCCTATTTGTCAAAAAACCTACCTTAATATGCTTGGTATTGGCCGCAATTACTTTGAAAATGTCAGAAACCATCTAGCAACGAATGGTATCATACCGCGCGTTCATGGTAACATCAAACGAATGCCACGATGGAAAACCAAAATAACCATTGATATAAACGTTGCTACTACCGTAAAGAATTTTCTCGAAAACTATGCGGAAATTCATGGACTGCCAAGTCCGGGTAGAAATGTCAATCGCATTACTCAATC
>CAJVPJ010000185.1:0-36880 GCA_910592205.1 Paraglomus occultum
CGCAATCCCCAAGATACCACTAACTTTCTGCTTACCTTCCCAATCAAGGTGGCAGTTTAGCGTCATGCCGAGGACGAGTGCCTACTTTGTTTAGCGTACGGCGAATGAGCGCTTACTTTTGTTTAGCGTACAGCGGATGAGCGCTTACTTTTGTTTAGCGTACAGGCGGACGAGCGCTTACTTTTGTTTAGCGTACAGGCGGACAAGCGCTTACTTTTGTTTAGCGTACAGGCGGGCGAGCGCTTACTTTTGTTTAGCGTACGGCGAATGAGCGCGCGCTTACTTTTGTTTAGCGTGCGGCGGACGAGAGCTTACTCGTGTCCCGCCGCGAGTGTGCTTATTTGTTTACTTACTCGTGTCACGCCGCGCAGGCGTGACTAGTGCTTACTTTGTTTACCGTATGGCAGGTGAGAGCCGCAGCACAGGCGGCGGACCTATCAAAGCGACAGTTTGCCGTGACGAGCGCTTACTTTTGTTTAGCGTACGGCAGACGGTTCTCACAGAAGCTTTCCTATTTACTCAAGTCTGAAACACACAAGTCTGAAAGCTTGTCTTGACAAAATGGACACGATTTGCCTTTCTAAAGATTGTCACCGTATAGTGTTTTCCCTTTACTCTTACACCTCTTGAATATCCAGATTGTTATTTTTTGCGAACCCGTTGTCTCCGGTGATTGCGTAAATCAAGACTTTAGATCTATTTTTAGTAGTTTGTCCCTTAAAAAGCTGTTTATTATCGTTATTTATACTGTATAAACTGAAAAAAAAATTTTTATTTACTGAATTTAGCAATCGTTTGCAAGTTATCAGTGCGTTTGCTTATGTTATTATTTATCGAGAGTATAGCTTATAGTCCTTCACAAAGTCTCTCATAAGAGCGTCTGCTAAATGATATACTTGCTTCTATATATTATATTCCGTTTTACATTCGTTAAAGTGTTGTTTTATAACAAAATTCTTCGTTTCAAGTTTATATTACCTCGTTGCTGCTACGCTTGCAGAGATAAACGTCGGTAGTTACGGCAAATAAAACAAAGAACTTGGACGCAAGTTGGTTTAGTGCATTATATCTGTACTATACAAACCTTGGGAACCAAGTTTTACGGTTATTATCACGGCTATATGTGTTATTGCTACTACGGACATAACACTATCAGTATGTTTTTACGATAATCAAACTACGAGTAAGTTAACCTTTTGTATTTTTACATTGTATCTTGTGTCTTGTGTCTTTTCTCGATCTATTATACTTGTCGTTCCGATCGCTTTAATAGGATATAATGCAACGATCCTATTAATATCTTTTACGATGATCATATCCGGTAGCCAATGACTTGCCATGACCGGAAATCATACACAAGAAGATGGAAATAGCTAACCTTACATGGCATATGTCTTCAAATTTGTTGAGCTTGTTCAAGTAACGTATCAGTTTCCGGGTTTCTGGGGTTCGATCGAAGAAATAATTGTGCTTTGTAATCGAACGATGAGCAGTGAAGATGATTTCGAGCTACTGAGTTCTTGTTGGACGTTAAGTGAAAACGAAAAATGACCGTATCATATTATGCTAAATCTTCCACTCTTATCCCTCTTCTCACAGAATATATTGTTTAGCATACCTCAAACAGTCGAATCACTTTATGTTCTTTCCTGGTTTTGGATGACAAATATTGATAGAAAAATCACGCTTGGTCTCGATAAAATCTTTTAAGATCTCGATCAGTTATGGCATGTGCACTATGGGGTTTTAGCCAATGCTCCAAGATCTCCGTGAGCGTCAATAGCAGAAAACGGGCTTCCGACCACCACAGTAAAGTCGCAAGCGAAAGAACGTTCTTAGTATATTGAGCAATTGTACGTTTATCATCTTTCTGTGGTCGTGCTAGCGAGCATTTCTAGCTTTGTATATACGTGCCTTTACACAAATTTTGTAGGTAACAGTTCATTTCTACGTCTACTCATATATTTGAGAATGTATGGAAGTTGCAATAAAAAAGCAAAGCCAAACTCTGCCAAAGAAAGTGTTTGCGTTTAACTAAACCCCGGCTATCAACGAGATGAATTATGTCGGGCGTGTACAAAGCGGCTAGAACCCAAGATAAATCTATTCTGTTATGAGTGTAAAGCACCAAGACAAGCAGATTGGACTACGGGTAACAAGACGTTGGATTCATTTATTACAGAGTCATGGAGTAATACGAAGAATAAATATGATGCGTATATACAATGGATAGAGTATTCCACATTGATGAACGTACGAGAAATGACCTCATTACACCATGGATGCACTCGCATAGCGAATTGGTTAGAACCGACGGCAAACGAATTGATGCAAGTGATGCTCAAAAAAATAACTGACAAACAGGATGATCAATTTGATTTTGTTCAGGTAAATTATTTGATAATATACTGTATACACTGTACCTTGTATTGATTATTGTGTTGTAATGATTGTTTTGTTTGTTCGAATAGCTAACTCAGGAATATCCAGATATATTAGCCCCTAAGAATATTTGGATAATTGGAATAACTCAAGAGCCATCTACTCAAGCATATTATTTAGTTTTCTACAACGAAATACATTCAATGTTGAAAGAGGTTACTATTACAGGATCAAACGTAAAGTATATGCAGTATGGCGACTTTTATGAACTCAGAGAGATTGGAGTTGGTGGTTATGGAACAGTCTATACCGCAAAATATAAAAAGTATTCAGAAATAAAGCATATGCCAGAAACTGTTGTGCTCAAACGTTTCCAGAGTCTTGATAATATTAATATGATGGATCTATTTGTTAACGAGGTAAACATTTTTTTTGATATTAGCATAATTTAAATTGACTCACGTAATGTTTAATCGAATTCTGTTTATTTTTATTTAATAGCTTAGAAATCATGCCAAGTGTGTGCGTAGCGATTTCCTTCATCTTTATGGAGTCACACAAGACTCAGAAACACAAGAGTACATGATGGTTATGCAATATGCCAACAATGGTAGTCTTTTGTCTTATTTGGATCAAAATATTAACAGATTGACGTGGAAGATGAAATTACAACATTTGTGGAATATTGCAGATTATCTGAGTTCTATTCATCGTGCGGACTTGGTGCATTGCGATCTTCATGGCGGGAATATAGTTATGCACGACAATACGCGTGACATACATTCCTTCATATGCGATCTTGGTCTTTCTCAATCAGCAAATTCACGCGAACAGATTTCAAACATTCGAGGAGTTTTACCCTTTATTGCGCCAGAAGTCTTCCATACTTACCAATTTACTCAGAAATCAGACATATATTCGTTCGGTATTATTATGTATTTGATGGCCTCTGGTGAACCGCCTTTTAGAGATAGACAGTTTGATAGGGGCTTAACATGCGATATTATGGGTGGATTACGACCATCAATACCTGATTCAGCACCAGAAGAGTACAAAAAGCTTGCCGAATGGTGTTGTGAGGCTAATCCTGATAAGCGTCCAGATGCGGAGACACTTTGGACTCATATGTTCAGGCTTATTAGGAGGTTGAAAAGCGGTGATTCGGACGTCGTGTGGAATACTATCTATCATAGTAATGTAACGCCTCTATCACGTCTCGAGAAGGAGAGTAAATACTCTAGTAAGCTTCTACCTACAGGCGATTTACCCGAACCGAGGAACAGTTACGATTCAGTTGCAGGTAATTTACATGTTTGATGTTTGAAAATAAAGCCATTTACAATATTAACGTCTGTCTATTGTCCTATCACTTAGTGACTCAAAATATTTAACAAAGATTTAACTATGATTGAGGCAAGTCGAATTGACAAAGTTTTGTCTGTAAAATAGAATTGGTGCCGATGTGCTCTAGGTCCATACGATTTTGTGGAGTAATTTGGTGGTATACGAGCGAGCTTAAATTATGGATTTAATAGACGCATAATGTTTGTAATGAGAATGAAATTTTTATGGTAAAATTTAATCGAAATATCGCGATTATGAAGAGAACTTTGCACAACAGTTTTCAGCAACAAATAACGTATAAAAAAATTTTATGACAAATAAAAAATTTCGAGTAATGACAATTTAATTTAGCAGTTTCTTATTTAAAGCTGCAGTCTTGTAAAGTTTGCTTACTGATACCGTTTTTAATTTTTCGAAATTATCAGCAGGCAAATCTGGACATTCCAAAATCATGCTATGGAAGGATGTTATCAATTTAATTGTTTTCGGGGACGAAATTTCTGTTATCCATTACGACATTTGTTTTCTAACAAACGATAATTATTACTGTTATTTTTATATCGATATGAACATGTTTAATGCTAATTAATTTTTTAAAAAAAAAAACTCGACAATAAAAAATGTACACATAACGAATGCAGAAAAATAAACTTTGAAAGCAACTAAGTTCCTTAATTCAAAAACCTGGTATGAGAATAAAAATTGATAAGAAAAAGCAACTATCGTAAAACTATTAGTTAAACATACTGACAGGTTTCTACAACTGTTAGACAAAATTAATATCGGATTATGTTTTCTCGTGTTGTTATGACTGTCAATTACTAAACAACGTTGCTGGAACGTTATAAAAGATTACTCGTACTACTGATTATGCATTATTATTGTATGAAATATTCTACTTGTATTAAGAACTTGGTTATAAATAATGATTTACGTATTGTTAATTATTTATAATATTCTTGGCATAATGTCAATTAAATGTATGGCACAAACATGTAAACATTGGTCGCGTAAATCAATGTATTAGTTATATTTATATAACAAATCAATTAAAGGCTCCATCGCAACAATAGAATAGTATTTAAAGATTTTTTATGTTATTATTATGGTTGAACTGTACCAGATTTTTTATAGTAACTTGCGTCATTTATTATAATGGAATTGGTCTAATTTACGTTGATCGTACTGTAATTTAGACAATTTTTTTGAAGATTTTTGATACGATAAATATTGTTCATATTTTGAGCCAATCTGAAATTAATTTATAATTCTCGGAGTTTCGAATCTCATGACTTGAAATCTCATTTACATTTAATACAAAACGCCGGAAAAACAAAATTTATTTATATAAAAAATCTTTCTCTTAAGATTCTTAAAATTCCTCTGCTTTTATTCATCATGTGCTGTATTATGAATACATCAAGTGGTACAATATTCACTATATCGAGAGACAATCTACTAATATTGTTTGACGAAAAACTTGAATATCTAATAACGAGGTTTACTATATAACTTCACTATATCGAGGGAAGTTTTAATAATACTGTTTTTGTATCAGAGAAATTCTTGACTATAATGCGAAATTTACTGTATCGAGGCTTGACTATATCGGAGTTTGACTGTATAACAAATGTTATGTGGACTCGCGTTGGCATTCGTGGGTTACGCCAACTGTCAAATAACTGTATTCATCAATCACAGGGGGACAATCTGATTTGATGCTTGCAATTGTTCCACAACGTGATATGCACAGCAAGATATAAGCGCGCAACACGTTCTCTCGTCTCATAACTCTGACGAAGAAGCAATCAGACCCCAACCTTACCAACGAACAAACTGCTCAAGAATATACACAGATACAAGGTAAGCAAGCAATGAATACGCGTTTATTGGGAAGGCATTACATGCGTCGGGTCTGGGTTATACGTTTGAAAGGCCCATAAGCAAGATCTGTTTACAACTAATACTTCTTTCTCCTCTTGCATTCCTTTTCAGCTCTTGTCATCTGTCGGCAAACAATCTTTTTAGATGAAGGTGGGCACTTAATCAGTGTGTGGTATTGGAAGCATAGATGGGATAAAGTACATATTAGAACATAGAAATGTCGGGTTTATTCTTTATTTATAATTCTTATTCATGAAGTGAGCCAGTAATTTCATTCTATTTATTTAATTATTTTTTGCTGATTCCTCTATTACTTGAACGACGCAAACGCAAACTCGAAAAATAGGCAGTGTATGTTTTGTTGGCTAGATAGGCTAAATAAACAAAATATATTTATTTTCCTTTTTCTCATTGCTCGGCAATAAAATCACTGCTTGACAACAGTAGCGTCATCATTTTTGAATCGACAAATCAGGAGTCCGATGTCTAATCGTTAACAATGTTAATATTAAGTTATATTCTGTCAGCCTGTGGTACCACAGCAAAGACAGGAAATATTTTATAAGCATGTTTTACCCGCCGGCCAGAAGAATGGTGAAAACAGTACTCGTTCGTTCGTTTCTCCCCCCCCCCCCCCAAAAGTACACGTCATACGGTCATTGGTCAGCCATCAACGCAGCTATCGTGAAAAAAATTTTTTTATCCAGTCCCGAATGTCCCAAACTTCGAAGAAACGGAAAGCAAGTGAGAGCTCTTCTGCCGCCCCTCAGCAACCCAAGCGTCTCGCTAGAGATGACTCGGTGCTTGCGGAGGCCACAAGTAGTAAGCTTGGGCTTAGTTCCACTTCAAGTTATAGCTTGGTCAACCTCCCGTCTTCGGCATCAAAGTTTAAGAAACGAGATATAGAGGCGCTTAATATAACGTTTCGCGGAGCTTCAGAAAATGATGTTATACCCAGCGTTGAAGGTATGAGCTGTATTGCCTATCAGCAAGCTTTCAGCAAACCAACTATTTACCATTCAAATGTCTTTCTTTAGTAACGACTATCCCACAGGAATATATTCTTGACGGGATTAACAGATCTTTGCTTAGATCACCAGATTTTAACGTTGGCAATCTTGAGGGAGTCTCGGATGATGATGCTAAGACGTTTATCGATAAACTGCATGATATCACGGAGAATTCACTTGAAGCGGTAGGGACAAGCGAAACCTACACTGACTCGCTAGTAGACGATTTGCTTCGTGTCGTTAGGTTGAATACCTGGCCATTAAAGATTCAGTGAGTACTTGTAAGGAGGCGTTATGACGATTATAATACCTTAGCGATTTTCTAAAGTTACGTTTTGTCTCCAGAAATCACCCACCGTGCAAACTAGTCATCGATGGTGAGACGTGTGTGTCATCAGAACCCGAATTTGTCGTGAAGAAACGGAACTTTGCGCTTATCGTTGTAGATGTATACATTAGTATTTCTTTATCAAATTCTTCTTTCGTAGACTCACAATTTTTTTCCCCGAGTAGGACAAACATTTGAAAAATGTCAAAAAAGCCGGATTAGCCACTAAATTTGGGGAAACCCAGATCGCTATAGAGATTCTTGCTTGTGGGAGTGAGAATACGCGTTCTCTTGAAAAAGAAATATATATTGATCAAACGATCTGGGCTGTTCGTGTAATCTCTACATACGTTACTTTCTATAAGGCCGAGATTCCCGCCCCGTATTGGAAAGAACTTGTCGACGGTCTACCACAAGAGCAGTCATTTGAGATTCAAAGATGGCCGCCTGACAATGGTTTAACGACAGGTTTTGATCTTTCTGAACCGGACGGAAGACGAGCGGTATTGACAGCACTAAGCAAAATTCGTGAGTCACTTTTACGGGAAGGTGCATAAGAAGGGATTTTCGTGGTAAACTCAGAGCACGCAGCTTTGCTACGATGTGATGGAGTTGTTATTTGGTCATGCCAGGAAGCGATTTATAATTTGTTATTCGGACAAATTTATTGCAACAAAGAGTCTGTTTTCACTTACGTTAAGGTAAATACTTATTATTTTCGCACAAGATAGACTGCGGGCCGCATTCATCCGTTAACCGGTTTTGCCGTTGGATTCTCACTGATTACAGGAGTCTAGTGATGCTTAGTCACTTTGCAATGACATCTGAAAGAAATTGTTCACAATAAAGAATACGAGTCCTTCAGTAATTTCACAAAAAGAGATTGACTATCCCATTATTTCCGGAGCATAATGTGTGAACTTTCTATGTGTTCGAAGCAAAAACGGGTGACGTAATTATGTTAACTACGATATGTCGTGGCAGTAAAATAGCGTCTATTTTCACCAGATAAAAAAAAATTTCTTAATCGTAATAACGCAAATATAAAAATATATATAGACCCGGACAACTCTTGAGTCATACAGTTATTATTTACGAAAATGTTACGTATTAGACGTTTAATTGTATGTTGTAACAGCTTTAGAAAAGCAATACTTCATCCTTTCACAGTTACTATTGGAATTCCCCTATGATAAGATTCCCAGCATGCAAGTCGATAGGTTTTTTCACCGAAATATTCGCCATCTCCCCATATATTCTCGTTTTCATGCTCTTTGTTACATGCCGGGCATATTCCTGAACATACAAAATTATCACCGTATTTATCACTGTGCCTAAAGACAAATGGGGAAATCGCTCCTGCACCATTTTAGTAACATGAACTCGTTTTCCTTCCGAGTCATGGAAGTTTTTCGAACAGACAGAAACAGATGTAGATGAGTCAGAGACTCGTGACTTTGTCTCTTCAGTAAATGCATTTACCCGTATTTCTGGCGAAACCTTTTCAGACAATATACTTAGCTCAGTTTCCGTTAAGGTTTGCTTTGGTTGAAATGCGAGTGATACACTAGCTTTGAGGTTTATCTCTGAAGATGACTCGCAGAGCATGGGTCCTTTCGAAGTATTACCACAGCCTGAGTCAGAAGTTTGATCGTTAACATTGTTAACGATCTTTGAAGTTACATAATCTATAATGTATTGAATTTGAGGATTAGTGAGTCTCGAAATACTGTCAGCACTGCAGGTAATCCAATTAGCCATATGCCATCCTATACTAATAATGAAAGAGTGCAAAGACTTTATCATTAAAAAAATTCAGAAAACCATAATAATAATGACACTTAGGGAGAATTTGGTAAGTAATAAGGTTTAAATTGATTGTCCTTTACAAAGAATATTATTTGTAAATAATTTTGTGGACAATCTTATTCTGCTCCTTGAAATTGATGAAAAATTTTGCATATTCCACCTTTAACTATATACACCCTGTTAGAAGCTTTGTAGGTCAAATTATTGAAGTTTTTTGTTATTTTTATAGATAATTTTATATTTATCTCATTACTATTGATTTTTATAGGTGTGATATTTGGACACATCCATAAGATAATTCATTAATGGAACATTTTTTCTTTAAAACAACTGGTTTTAAGTTGTCAGGGTTCAACGTTTTATAATGATGCTTTACTTATTACTGTCTTTAATTTATTAAAAAAAGTGTATATTAATATGTATTTAAATATACCAAAAATTAAATTTTTATCTATTGATAATTGACGCTAAAACGTTTGGATTACAAAAGACAAAAATATTTTTATTAAAACTGCAGTGTACGGGATAATGCTACACTAGCAATTAAGTCAGTGGTTTGTCAGAAATGTTAATATTTATTGGACTAATTAGTTTTGCAGTCCCAGTATAATTGTTGAATTTCGAATAACTATACACGGAAGAAAACATTAAATTCAATATACAGCTCGTAAACCTCGGTTAATTAGTTGGTTGAATGCAATAATTAATATTACTGTTCTATATAATTCCTGAAAAGACAATTACCTTCCGAGTAAATTGTCTTAGACGCAATACTGTCAAAACCTTAGCAAAAATAGTATTTTTTCAAACAAATATCGAGGAGTTTTTATCGCTTTTAAGAGTCAGGTGTCTCGAATAAATTATTTTCTTGATCAATAAATCGTAATTGATTATAAATAGCATCTAAAAAACCTTCTTTTATTTAAAGGCCCGTGAAACATAGATTTATTAAAATTTTTTTGGTAAATTTTATACTAAGGTTTTTTTTTATTTTAAAGACATTAGAAGCAAAATTTTTTTACTCTGCTTTTTTCTTTAATAATCTACATTTTTTGGTTTCATGGTAAATGTAATGTAAAGTAATTTTACATCTATATTTTATATAAATATAATTCTACATTAATATTAACATGAAAAAGTCTGTGCTTAACTGCTGAAATAGTTGACTACATTGCAGTTGTTGTTGTTGTTGTTGTTTTTGAATAAATTAAATGTTGTTTTTTTGCAATTAAAAGCTTGCATCAGTTTTGACTTTATCAATTTGAATGCTAATCACGTTTTAGTGTACATTAGCCATAGATTATGCATAAGCCATAACTTGCTACTACACTTTTTATCATTAGTCACATTATTTGACTTTTTCACATCATATTATGTCGCTTTTAGCTCATATGATTGAATGTTCGCCTTTTACTTGACTGGTTTTGTCCTCATATGAATCAAATTAATTTATTCATTTACGGGCATGTTACATGCCACACTCCGTAGCCATAATGGAGTCAAAATGGGTGTCAGGGGAAGGGGTTTCAACAAATAGGGGAAGAACAATTGTACTCATTGTTTATATGAGGAAAGATTTAACACAATGGCGATCAAAATCCACGTGTTGCTTGGCGAAGAAGAACGTTACGGCATTCATGATAACAAACCAGAACGATAATTCAACGCTGGATAAAGCTAACGACTGAGCATAAATAATTAATGGGTAAACAATTTTATGATTATCGAGCATATATAGTAAATTCCGAAAGCATCGCCAAATACAACCGTCTCTAACAAAGGAAACAATGTCGCGAATAAACCAGGTTAGAATACTCGGTAAATGTAACTAGCGCAAGCTTTTTGTATTTCTATGAATTATTGGCAAGACAAATTATTGGTGTGTGTCACGCTGGAAATGTAGCACTGTATAATTCTAAAATATTAAGGGCAAACAAAATGCCGACTTTTTGGACAAATTAGAACCACCATTAGATAATTATTATTATTGGTACGATAACAGTGAGAAAGAGAAAAGTTCCTATCTATATCGTACAAACGATTTAAATGACGCTATTCTAAAACCCATTTTTGATATCATACAAGACCGTCCGGGGAGAAAAAAGGGACCGGTGTGGCGTAAAAGCTCATTTTCCTGTCCTACAGTAAATAATAAGTTGAGCCTATCACTACCAATGATATCTGTGGCGTCTAACCATTTAAAAAAAAACCCCCTTTCGACTTTTTAATTAATTAAAATAAGCAAATGATTGATCATCTTCATAATGAAACGGAAGAGACATTAACCTGCCACAAGAAATGGGAAACTAAAATATGAGACCGTGGAGAAATGGCGCTGTATGTATTAGACAGGCAATCGTTGTCTCTATCGACCATTCTCCATCAACCATTCTCCAGAATCAACTTTTGAAAAAGTCATCCAATCCAACAAAGAAATCTGTATTTGGACACACCCAACTAAGCTCGAACGTTTGGTTTCACTTCTGTTTTATGGAAGGCCCAATACATGCTTTTCAATTTGCTAAGCTAAACGTGGACAAATGTCAAACACTACAAGCAAATTAATACTTTTTATGGAATGGTGGAAACGAGTAAGGAATGAATTTTGCTATTATACTCCTGTCGATCCGACATAGTTTATAACACGTATTATTTGGAAGTAGAATCAATAGTGTACAGAAAGTAGCATTACCACGACGATCACTAACCCAGCATGGTGCGACGAACCATGTGCTGTTACCATTTGCATATTCTAATGATCTATTATTAAATAAACATATTTACCAATTGGTTTGTATTTTATAGTATATTATTAACTCTCTCCAGACAATCAATGTCAAGAACCAGATGCAAATCCCTTCTCCGTGGAGACACTCCCTTCGCTAGTCGTTCTCAATCGGATTCCATTTTGCTCAAGAACTGTTTGAATACGATTCAATTCTGTCTGGTTCTGTTGAGCCAGTGTGATTAATGTTCGCATTTGTTCTAAAAGAGCATCCTGACTGGCTAGTATATCATCGTTTGCAGTCTCGTAGCCGGGACGAGCAGGCTGGGAAGCATATGAATGATTACTTTCAAAACTTGCTCGTGCATTTGCACCTGTTAAACGTTCATCGAGCATGAATACGGTTTTACATTTAAAACGTTTGAGAATAAAACAGACAATTTTTGCATACGCATGGTATATCCAGTTCCGGTGTCCTCAATAAAGGTAACATTATTTGCTTGTTCCTTAAAATAGTAGCATGCGATAGATTAGTGTACCCTGTAAGGTTTTATGTCATAACACAAAAGGGGAAAGACCTACTCTAACGTTTGGAGCGTTTCTTCTATATTGTCGCATTTCTTCCCATACCAACGTGAAATTTCTCCCAACAATAATCGAAGGCAACGCAATTAACTACAGTAAAAATAATTCAATGCTTAGTAACTAAGCAAACCGGCGAGCAAAAACGATAACACGTACCAGAATACCACACATCATTGCCGGGAATGCAATCAATTTACCAATAAAGGTAGTCGGAACCATATCACCTGAAAGATAAACAAATAAGCAATTTTGTGACCGAAAAAGTCTCGATGAATTCATAAGCTCACTTACCATATCCAGTAGTAGTTATAGTAACCATGACGAACCAGAAGGCAGATGGAATACTATCAAATGCGCTAATAATGAAATACGTCAACATTATTTGAATTAAGCTTGTCGCTCTGAATCAAATTAGTTTAGTACCTAGGATTTCCATTACTATCAACAAAGGCATGTTTATCCGCGTCCCATGTCCCTAATTTGCAAACGTGAACAACTGTCGCTGCATCTTAACTCTTAATTAATACAGATAATCTAATACTCACCACGTTCGGCAAAATACAATAAGGTCGAGAATAAGACAATACTCGTCACCATGAAGAAGAACAGTGCACTCAATGCATCCATACTCCTCTTGACAGCTACAATCATCACTTCAATTGTCATAATAATTGTCGACGAATACTTGAATGCCCTAAAGACTCGCAGGAGACGAAACAGTCTGAGGATAGTAAAACGAAAGTCATATGTCTACATTATTGGAGAATAGAACAAGATTGATTAACTTATCCACGAATATTCAACCGCTTAACCATGCCCTGTAATAAATAATAGCTCTAATTTTTCTATCTAATAAATTATATTACCGTGTCATGGTGAAAAATTAATTCAATATAATAAGGAATAATCGCAATGAAGTCAATGACCGCCAAAGGAGCTATTTCCACGAATCGAAATCAATTTACGAAAGTGACTTTTTTGCTAGACAATATAATTGTCAACAGTCTCGCATTTTCTTCTCTTCAAAGCTCACGCAAGCACAAGGCTGACACATTGACGAATAAAACTTGGAGTTTAAGAGACAATTCGTACATACCAGTGACGAATCTAAGTAATTGTTTGGCAGAATCCGAGTGTGCAACGACGCGTAAAAAATATTCAATTGTGAATATCAAGACAATTGTCGTTTCGAAATTAAACCTAAAAAAAAAAAATAAATATTGAATAAAATGTAGAGTGAAATTCACAATTAAAAAAGAGCTTTTGCTTACCATACGTAGCTCTCTGTTGCTCGGAACGAAGGAATAGTCTCAATTGTTGTCAAGACCGCACTCAACACGATCGAAAAGCTCACAAACACATTCACACTAAACGCAGCGCGACTACTCGACGGATCTTCCAGTAACAAGAATAACTCTCTTTTCCAATTAGTCCTCATTGAATTCGCTTCAGTGTTGTTTGCCGCTCTATCGTTGTCATCATCTGGTTCTCGCAGCTCTTCCGGCAACTCAGTCAATGGCCACTCTGTCTCAAGGTCCACACCTGGAACAGGACCTCCTCGAACGTTGACTACATGAGGGGTATCACTAGACTGCGGGGTAGATATGTGAACCTGGCTGGAAGAGGTAAGTGACTGGAGAGGGATCGAGGGATTGGAAAGGGAAGATTCACTTTCGTCGACTAGTTTGGTGAAATGCTTGTGCTTTGTCATGCGTTAAGGTTGAGGAAGAACTGCCGGAGAAAAAGAGTTAGGAAATAAAAAGCTAAACGAGGTAAAGAAACTACACGTGGTCTGCGCCACGGAAATGGAAGCCGTGCTAAATTTGTCCTTTTGTGATCACTACCATGAATATTCGTCTCCACTCTTATCGCAAACCCAGCTGTTACAATCTCCCACTTTTGACTTTTTGAAGTTTTGCTTTACTGTTGTCTTACCTATTATTCCTCTCCCTCATCTTAACTTTACCTCCATCACCTTTTCCCGCCTTCTTTTTTATTTACAATTATAACGTTCTATAGGTGTTATAACAGGTTGGGACAGGTTCCGTTTTATTCCTCTGCGTCTTTTGGTACCCTTATTCCTACTGAAATTCTACCTTTTCTATAATTATCTCTTTCGACCTACAAGTATACTGCATATTTTGATTGACAAACAACCTTGCCACATTCTTTACATTGCGTCTAAAAGTTGAGGATCCCAACTATGATGGTTGCTCCCACTACAGACTCTTCAAATAAGCATTCAGCGAATGGTAAAGACATGTCTCATAATCGCCTGTGCTCGGGTCGTTTTACTTGTGTCTGTTTACTAACTCGATTCGATATTAACCGTTCAAAGATTTCAAAGGAAACGGAGCTGATACTCATATTGAACGAAAATTCGACAAACCACCGCTTGAACGGAAGCACGCTCCGCCGAGCAATGTTGTTGAACCTATTAATGGACATTCTGTTATTACTTCAAGTATAGAAACTCATAGTAATACAGTCACTTATTCAACTGAGAATATTTCTGGCTCCGTAGATGTGATAACAGCCAAGACCAATTTAGTTACGAATGATGGCTCGAACTCTCGCGAATCATCGCGCCATAGTCCATCTACATCAGAATTCTCAATACGCACACATAAAACACCCGTGCGAAGTTTTACGACACCATCAGAAAAAAAAAGACCAAGCAGCACATCCGCTATTTCTGAACAAAATGATATAAAACGAAATTCCTCTAAAGCCAAGAGGAACGATACATTCGTTACTATTTTACCGGAGGGTGATGATGAAGGTCAATCCGAGATCACAACTCGGAAGAAAGTTCATAGACGCAACACTTACAGTGCAGATTTGGCTGATCATATAAGAGGATCTATTTCACCGTCGGAAAACGAGACCCAAAAATGGTCTGAGCAAGCCAAGAAACAGCGACGCACATCACGAAGACGTAAAGACAAAGATGAGGATACCGATAGAGTGGTTATAGGGACCAGGATTGATGAAGATCATGTCAATTACGTTCTTATGTATAACATGTTAACAGGAATACGAGTTGGTGTATGTAATGCTATGAGATATAACATGCGGAATTGTAGGAGCTATGAAGCTTCTTGCGCAATTGATAATTGGAAAAAGAAAATTCGAAACGAAAAAAAATGTTATTTCTGTATGCTGAGTGTTCGTTCTATTTAAATAGGTCTCGCGCTGCAATGCGAAACCGCAGAGACCGTTAACTGATGTAGATTTCACCGCTGCACACAAATTGGCTTTCGATATGTAAGTGGTTAATAATGAGATTGAGGTTGAGTAATTAGGATCACGGGGAACCTTTTCCCTTGTTCAACAATTCCTATCTTCAATCCATCGAAATCTTTCAACTGCATTCATTGTCAATCGAACACGGAACTATTTTTTGAAAGATTTGTATAATGTTCAGACTCGAAGAGAATGTCCCCAAGTTCAGATAACAAATGTATACGTGTATGAACTAACTCGACGTCAACCTATGCCATAATAGAACGGGCAACGAACTCACACCGTCTGCAAAATATGACTTCAAGTTTAAAGATTATGCTCCGTGGGTCTTCCGCAATCTACGATCGATATTTCATATTGATGCTGCAGATTACTTGGTATCCCTGACAAGCAAATATATCTTGTCTGAATTAGGATCGCCTGGGAAAAGCGGAAGTTTCTTTTACTTTTCCAGAGACTATCGGTTTATTATAAAAACAATACATAACACGGAGCATAAATTTATGCGCAAGATACTAAAAGATTACTATGAGGTGAATATTTATTACAATGCGGCCGTTTTTCCTTGTATTGACATAGACAATAACCTATCACCTTTATTTTGAACAAAGCATGTGAAGGAAAATCCACATACACTTCTTTCTCGGTTTTATGGTCTCCACAGAGTAAAATTGCCACGCGGGCGCAAGATACACTTTGTCGTAATGAACAACATCTTTCCTCCGCATCGCGACATTCATGAGATATACGATTTGAAGGTGTTTAGCGACTCTGTATTATGTTTGGGACCTCAGTGATGTGAATCATTAACATGAAGCAATCGTTGCTATGCTCTTCAGGGGTCAACAATAGGGCGTGAATATCCTGAAGAAGAAGCAAAGAAGAATCCACGAGCCGTTCTCAAAGATCTTAACTGGTTAAAAAGAGACAGGCATTTGGAGTTGGGTCCAGTCAAGCAAGAATTGTTTGTTAAACAACTTAAAAAAGATGTAGAGGTTTGTACATTTTCTAACCAACATATTTACTTGGGACGCGATGGGGGAAGTGTTCACAAGATGAGATCGATTTAAACAAATTTCCCAAACTGCAAGAGCCTGGATTGTTGTTCTAAATGATTTATGCCCTCATGACGTTCTTATGTTTTTTTTTCGCTTGCAGCTGCTCGAACGATTGAATATAATGGACTATAGTCTTTTAGTTGGATTGCACGACACAACGCGTGGAAACAAGGACAATATTCGAGAAGATATCTTAACAGTGTTTCAGGTATAAGCTGTGTTAATAAACGTTGATCGAGCCTGCAATAGTGCAAACGAGTCTAAAATGTTCTATTATAACATCACGAATAGCCGGATACGAAGAAACTCAACCGAGTGCCATCAAATCATAAGCGGGAGAATAAAGTGACTGTTTCTGAATTGCGAAAGGCAGTAAAAACTACGGACCCTCTAAAGCTGGGTCCTTCATCCACAAAACTCAGTCTTGATGCATTCTCAGAGTAAGCTAAAGATTATGTGAGGTTTAAAGAGGAATCGTTTCCTTAACATTAAATAACTTTTTCTTTTTTGGATATTTTAGACGTAGCCATTGTATCTTCTACTCGGATGACGGTGGTTTTGCAGCAACTGACGAAGACAATTCGCCTAAGAACTACATATATTATTTGGGAATTATCGACATTTTAACACCCTATAACTTTGTAAAGAAAATAGAGCATGCATGGAAGTCATTAAGCTACGACAAGGTAATATTACATATTTACCTCCGTTTGTTTCCCGTTTCCCTTTCCCTTTCCCTTTCCCTTCCCCTTTCTTCTTTCTTCCTCTGTTCCTACTGACACAAAATTTTCAAATTGCAGAACGGTATATCAGCAGTGGAACCAGGCGAATATGGCAATAGATTCCTGGGTTTCATCCAATCTTTATTGCAGACTCAAAATAGTAATAGTGACTCTTCGCCTCCACAATCATAGCGAACTTTCTTTATGACAATAATAAATGTTATAAATAAATAAATGTTATAAATAAATAAAGAAATACATAAAGAAATAATATAAACAAGATAGGATGATTATTCGACACTGAGGAAAGAGTTCAAAAGCCCTTACAAAATGTAAGTCTATATTATAAAAAAGTCTTTATCGCTAGTGTCACCTTTCCATAGCAAACGCATCGCCGAATGAATCGAGACATGTGGTATAATACTGGCATTGGATTTGATTGCTCAAAACATTCTTCCGATCATCCAATCAGAACACATTAGCTTGTAAGATCACGAATTAAAGATTATGTATGATTTGATAAAAAAGCAGCATTTCCCGAATTGAGAAATATATAACATTAGAGAAGCAAGCAAGCAGCCAAGGCGCATTGTGCAGGTGCATGCGACGCAGTTGTAAAGCGAGAGCATGATATGGTGGCACGATTATATATTACTGGTTAAAATAAAGTTTATGTCCCGTGCATTATCTCGTTGGCCTTAGCGTTGGTGACATTAAACGTGCAACATTCAATGGACAATGTGTGCGAATAAGAAAATTGTCTCTCTGAGTGCCGAATGCCAAAAATCTCGCTTGCTGTTTACGAAAGCAATTACTCCAAGTGTCAGCCACGAATAGTTTCGCAATATCATCATTATAAAAACTTTATATTCGCATACGGTAAAGCGGCAGCTGCTCGTAAGGCAAACCTTTTTTCAAGAGAAATTCGCTATACACGAGAACTGTTGACCTATGAAAAAAACTCAACAAATCAACCTTTATATTTCTGACGCGTACATTCACCGTTTTTGTCGAGCTCACGTACTTTCGCCAAGCGCTGAACTTGTTTGCTCTATAGAAGAAACCTCAAGTTTTTAGGTCCGGCCACAAATAATATACTAAAAATGGACATTTGAACAAATTATTTACTAATGTATCCGTAATCGGCGGTAATGTTCAAGAGTTAAACAGGGGTTATATGGCGTTATAAACAACCCCCGTACTGCCTCATGTGATTACTCCTATTTAAACGGTCGCTGCAGGTAAACAACACGCCTTACGCTTTTACAAAATGGCGCCCTACAACAGACTACCAGACCTTCTAACTGCTCCATACTCTGCTGTAGCAATACGGCTAAACGCAGCTGGAATAATTTGGCTCTCGTTGCTCGCTTCTTCTTGGAAGCGATATTTTGACGCGCTGGTCACGTCGAGTGTTTTTGCTGTTTGTTGCGAGTTAACGAGTAGTCCTGCGGGTCAGGACTACTGCCCCGCTTACGCTTTTTTCCTCTTTTATGCATTTTTTATTCTAGTTTTGACCATCTTTCAGCATGACTGGCAGAAGCGCCGTCATGAGTATCTGAGGAGCGAAGAGTGGCAGAGGTATCAAGAACGCAAGAGACGCCTAGCTTTTCAACGTTGGCGTGAACTGCCGCGATGGGATGATAATAGATATCTTTCGCCTTGGTATGGGCTATGGAAACAAAAGCGCAGGGAAGAAGCGCAGGTCCGGCAACGCGTTACAATGTTATGGGTACGCCAGCATGTTGTTACCTTTTCACGCGAACAGGAGCAAGATCGGCTATGGGAGCGTGCGAGGGTTTATGCACGACATGCTTACCAGGCTCCCTCGTGGACGGTAAGAGCGACCCAGGCTATGCTTGTATTACGTCGTTCGCCACCTCGACTGATTAGCATACCAAGGCAAAGTTGCGCGGCTCAGGATTCACAAGGTAAATTGACACAACAAACAAAAAACTGGTGGTTACATCTGTCAATAACATTGTTGACTGAAACAAGTATACTTTTCAATTTAGAATCACGGCCAGAACAAGCATCAAGGCTTTCCGTCCAACAAACTCCAGATACAAACAATAAGGACAGCCAGTAGGTTTTGAGTCTAGTAAAATTAATATGTGATAAAATAGGATACTAATATTATTTCATAACACTTTTGTTTCAAGGGCATCCACCTCGCGTTCTACAGAAGCTCTTAATCCTCCTCGTGCAGCAGCAAAGAAGCGATCGCTCTTTGACTTGCTTCGCTCCGAAAACTTTTCGGATTCTTTGTTAGGCTGTCGCCGTGTGCAGCATAGACGCATTTAAAAGACATGTTGATACATATTATTTGCATTATTTATTAATTGCTTGTTGCACATCAACCATGTTTATACTATTTTATTTGCATTAAAATTTACTGAGCAAGCATGTTAGCACGGCAAACAAATTTTCAAATGTACGTTTTATAACAAGTCATACATAACAAATTCAACACGTTATCCCGTCTTGCATTATTTATGAGCAAAGTTTGACATGTTTTCATCACACAGTCATACATAAACCGCTGTAGTAATTAAGAAATCATTTGTATAACATTTTACAGTTGTAAGCGTCAAAGTGCATGTCAATAACAGTTTTGAAACATGTGTTTATTTTTTTAGTGAGATTTCAATCTACAGTATATACAGTCATGGAAAGTACAATTACGCTTACTATAACATCATGCAATCTTGCGAGTTGTTCATTTTAGCAATACATGTATAACACAAACTCTATTCTACGTAATTTTAAACTCGCAGTCTATGCGATAGAATCTATTTTCTATTCCTGCTATTCTAGGCAAAGAACATGCTCCAGGCACTTTTGATGAACGATTGTTTCTTTCTAATCGGTAGACCGGCTAATCCGACTTGTATTTCTCTAGTCTCGACAGTTATTGTAGTGAATGTCGTCTCGGTAGCGGTAGTAACAGCGCTCGCATTAATTAAAGTAAAAGATACGTGTGGTGCCGCTTCTCCGTGCGGATTGCATTCAATTGCGTTACGACGACCCAGCAGCAAAACTCCCTCGGGCAAAGTGGACGGCTCATCTTTTCGAAAATGACTATCAATCTTTAATGAATCACATGTTATTGATGCGGGCGGGTTTCTTAATAGAGACCAAGAGGGAGACGCGAGTGGAGAGTGAGCGAATTTCGGAGAGGAGCATCGCGAGAAACCATAGTGGGGCAGCGTTGAGCAAGGTGATGTAGATAAGGCGTCTTTGTGTCGACATTCTTCGCTACAATACAATGAATTTGTAACAAAAAACTGCCTGTCACAGGCTGGGCACCATGATAGATCCATTGCGAGCGAAAAAACGAAACGTAATTTGAAAGAGTTGTATAGTATAGAATCGGAGGTTATTAAAACGAGTGGTGATTTGGGACGCGCATATATACGTCTACCTTGACACTTGTATGGGTAGCGTTACCAAATTTTCATTTTATTTCTGAACTGGGGTTAACGCCGCATACATATATATATACGTTTGTGTGCGGATGGGTGTGTTGGAAGGGAAATTTGGCATTTTTTTTTACAACTGTCAATCATCGGGGATGTTTGCTGAATCAGCTGGGCTATAGTACGAATAAAAGCGATTTAAATTTATTTGTTAATAACATTTTAATTATTTTGACGTGAAACGCCCCGAAGATCCTGCCGTGACGATTTTTTTACAAGGAACGCATATCGGTGAAATTCGATCTGATATTACATCCTTTCGTCTTTACACCTCTCGTTTAGCCTCTGAGCCATAGAATTTTTTGACATCAAACGGTTGTGCTTCAATTCGGTTGCCATCATAT
Source organism: Paraglomus occultum (assembly GCA_910592205.1). NCBI lineage: Eukaryota > Fungi > Glomeromycota > Glomeromycetes > Paraglomerales > Paraglomeraceae > Paraglomus > Paraglomus occultum. Next base: position 20,917 of record CAJVPJ010000185.1, read on the forward strand.
CTTTCTCGGTTTGTGAAAAGTTTCTTAAACAACAGACAAAAGAGTAGAAAAAAATTTTCGGTATCGGTGGTGTTAACCGTAAACTGTAATATTAAACCTTGGCTGATATTCGTCACGTAGCCCGGGGGGTAATAATAATAGTAATAGCTTCTTATGAAGCAGATGCCAAGTATATATAGGCAACGATATGAAACAATTATCCGACGAAATGGCAAAGACTAATGAGATATCGCTGCACAATCAAAATATCGCTTAATATGAGTATCATCGATGAATTATGACGAGATAGAGCAAGCATAATACCGTTTTCATGTCTTACTCGCCCTGTTTCATGTCATTTAAACCTGGGCATATCGAGTTGCTATACCATTAAATCATGTTTTATGTGATTTAAAATTACAGTCTGCAAGTGAGTTTCATAGAGTTCACTCGGACAAAAGAAAGATGGGTTAACTATAAAAACGGTTTGTCATTAAATCGTTCGGAATGGCTATAAAATATAAAAAGCGTTAATTATGTATGCCGGTAGACACGGGTTATAGATTTGTGAGTCGTAATATATAATTTGTCAATAACTAGGCCAATTCAAATTAAAGAACAAGTTTATGTGCAATAATTGTTTAATCCGTCGAAAGATGCTTCAATTCATTTTTCTAAAAAATTTAAACATCAGTTAGTATTAGCTCCTCACTATTAGGGGGAAGATCGATCTTTGCATTTCGACCTTTAAAGTGAAAATATATTCCCGGAAGCAAGAGGTAATGTTCTTATATGAAAGATATATACTCCTCTAGTATGTGCAATAAGTATATACTCGACCAATATTGATAAACAAGTTGTGGTGTAGGACTCTTATTGTCAAGGTTTATACTACGTACGTAATCAAAAGTCGTCAACGCGCGACGTACTTGGATATCTTCTCATATATTGAACGGTTCAATATTAAAACAATATACCTATCCGCAGGATGCGCATCAATATACTTCACCTGGTGTTAAATAATTGCAAATCTACCCTTTCATATGCGAATCAAGAAAGAGAGAATGGACATGTATTCATGGTCATATATTCGTGACCAAATCCAAGTTATAATACACAGTTTGCACGCGCCCAAATACTTATGATCGATGGACATCCAGGGGGTACTAGGGAATTCGATCACCCAATCTATTACCCGGGCTCTCGCTCTCCTTCCTGGACGTCGCGTGACGTTACAAACGGAAATTACACTGAATGGCAAAGAGAAATGAGATCTTCACGCCACTAAATATAAGCGTCTTTCATCTATGACGAATACGTAAATCTGCGCGTCTGCTAATCCGTTTATAGCATATAAACGAATTTTGACTCATTACCAACAATGGGTGAGGGTTTTTTGTTGGAAATCTAAATTAGCTTTTGCTCGCATTGCAGCCTCAAAGATTTTCAATTGGGTAACACAGGACCTTATGACATCATCATTCGATCGAATGACGAATACCTCACAGCTCAGTTTCTGAATTTGTAATTCTTGGCGACCACTTGATCGAAACTGTCACCAATAGTTGGTTATAAATATTTGCATTCTTTTAATCCAAAAAGATGGTAAAACCTGTTGGTATTCTTGATTTTTGGCCTTGATCGAACAGGGAACAATCTTTGGATATAACCGATTTTTTTGTCATTGAGGATGGCGGACAAAAAAGCAGGTTTCTAACCAGGACAGATATCTGGTAAAACGTCATTATCTGATAAGAGGGGTGGGAGCAAAAAAAAGAGTTGCATTGTTACGAGTCGTTTGAATACAAGAGTTGGGTTGTAAACGTTTGATGATAATGGTTGAACGTTGTTGATGTGATGATATCTTTGGGTATGACACACCGTAACATGTCTCTTTACAACATGTCTCAAACTTGTGTTCATACATATACATACATACGTACGGACGTACATATACACACGAGGGTGACCGGGTTCATCCTTTTACAATACCATAATGCGGAAATTTGCTATCATTTAGTCATGTGGCAGCAAGCATATAACTTTATTCATTTATTTGGACAATGGATACAATCATTATGGTGATATCCATTTGTTCTTTGGAAACAAGCCTCGTTTATATGGTGGCACATTCAGATGTTATCGTCTTTGTTTGACCGATTACGTTAACCAATCATAATCCGAATGGTGCATACATACTGAAACGTTGTTACACTATGGCAGTGTAAAAAAAATTTTTTTTATACTTTATAATGCACGTAGGCGTTTTTGTCCCTTTGTGTGTGAATGATGTTGAGAATTATGCTTGGGACCAGTACAAACATGTGAAGTTCAGAGATGGAACACTGTTTGGAATTTTTGTAAAAAGTAAATCGCCGAAACAAAGCATGTCAGGAAACAAAAGGTTTGAAGAAGGCTTTGTGTGTTGATAAAGGGCCCGAATTTGCTATTCTACTCGTATTGACGATATTAATATGGGCAGAGACAGGGAAATAGAAAAAGTGGAAATAGACACGGAAGCGGAAATAGAAATGGAAATGGAAATAGCGACAGAAACAGAAACAGAAACAAGCAACCGACGTTTGCTCTTGTCTCGATGGGGTTTCGGCTGTTCAGACATGTCAAATTTTCGAAAACCTTCGAGTTGAGCTGTCATCTAATTGGTCCGTGCGTGAGTTTGAGGGTCCCGTCCAAAAACATATGCTCAGACCCGTTTCAATAAAGCTTGTGGAATATATTTGTTATCAGTATGAAAACATATGATATTTTTGATGTAGGGTATGTAATATAAATATTCAATCAAGTAAATCAATTATCACAATAATTGTATACAATGATGTAATTTACAAGTTATTTATTTAATACTGGGCTTTTTTATCTGTTTCAAAAGTCATATGGCACAGCAGATTTAAATATATGGCTAGTAAACAATACCCTGTGAATACTGTGAATAGCAATCTTTTTGGTCTTTCGAAAAAGAAAAAAAAAATTTTTTTTCTTCAATGGAAATTTTGGGATCGGGAATAGATACTTAAAAGTTTCTCACCGAAGCATTGTCTGATGGTGAAAGAGAGAGCGAGTACAGTAGACATCAGGGTATGTAAACCCATTAATAGTTAAAGGCGAGAGGAGGGAGGGGGGGGGGAGGAAAAAAAAAAAAAGATAAGCATGGCATGCAGTAAATGGAATGATGATTGATACCATATATACAATAATCGATCAAGTAAAATGTACATAATTATAATTATATACATAAACGTACGGTTACATAAGAACAACACAACTTAACTTACTTTTGCAAATAACATAACAAAAAAAGTATACAGTCTTTTGACATCATAGACGCACCAAATCCACCTATCAAAGCGTATTCCATTATCGTCTAGTATACGTGGTATTAGCATGATTTATCCGCCCCTGTTTACCATATTGATATAAAACGAAAGTTTGACAGTTCTGGGTCCTTGGTATTCCACATACGATCGAAAAGAATGTGTGAAAAGAACTTGGAAGCAAATTTCCGTGAAAGGAAATCGAGATGTTTAAAAGCGTTTGTTTACTCTTAAAATGCCTATAGTCTTTTTTTTTTTTTTACCCGAATCGGTAAAAAGGGGATAAAAGAAGGGAAAGGGGAGAGTTTTTTATATTGTCCTCATTAGCATAGCATAGCATAGCATAGATAGATAGATAGCATAACCTTAATTGTTTTGAAAGTGCAAACACATCAACGAGTGAACTATAAGTATTTGATATCCGTAGCTTTATGCATAGAACGTTATTGATTCTGGATCGTCGATACTATACTTGGATTATAGTTTTTGACGGGACTAACAAATAGTCTATTGTTCTTAACACAGTAAGATCAGTAAGATCGCTAATTTTTTTGTCATTGTGATTTTTTAGTATGAAATTACGATAATGTTTCACACAATGTATATAATCGGAGTGGGGATGAAAAAATGATTGATAAAAAAAAATAAAAGATCGGTTCCGGTTTCAATTCAGCAGTTCATAGTCATATTATCAACAATGTGTCATTCGATGGGCTGATATCAGTACTACTTTTGATTTGCGCATTCATAGAAAGGTCCAATGGTTTATTTCCGTAGAACGCATAAATGGAATTGTTTGGGTTACGCTGACTATCAGATGCTGATAAGTAAGTTATAGGGAACAATCCAATCCTATTGTCCACGCAGACCTGTCAACCACGCCCACTGATACCTGCATAGCCATAATGAATATTATATATTTATATACATCATTTATGTATGGATGTACATATATATGTATGTATGTAGTATGTATGTACGTATGATATGTACGTATGATATGTACGTATTATATGTAGAGAGCATGTATGATGTCTGGCGTGATGTCTGGTATGTATATCTGGTATGTATGTCTGGTGGTATGTATGTCTGGTGGTATGTATGTCTGGTATGTATATCCGTCTGTCTGCATGTCTGGTATGTCATGTATGTCTCTATCTAGTCTACTGTGTGTGCATGTGTATTGTATATACTGTATATCATCACAACTAGTTTCCCATTTATCCCCCCCCTCAGTTTCTACCCTGTTTGACAATTGTCACATTAATCCACTGCAATCGCCCACTATTTTTATTCCCTCCACTGCACTTGGCTTTTCCCACTTAACGACTGCCATGCATCAGAACAATAGGATACGGCGATCGTAGACTTTTAGGCGAATATGCGCATGATGACATCTTCCCATGTGGTTTAGTAAAAAATAGCGTTCGGAACAAGTGTCAGCAAAGATGTGCAATGAAGTAATAAGTAGATGCAAGTTTGTAGAAAAAGGTCATACCGATACCCGAGGGACAAGCATGATTGTTCTCCAGTGTGTTTTATCATGTCTCCCATTCTCCCTATAATTAAACAATGATAATGTGTCGGTTGTCGGTTGTGTTGACATTTTTAGAGCATCCTGGTATGCTGCGTTGCCGTTGTTGCTGTTGTTGTTGCCGTTGCTGCTGTTGTTGTTGCTGCTGTTGTTGTTGCTGCGTTGCCACTGTTGTCGTTGTGTGTCGTTGTTGCAATGTTTACTCTTTCGCAATTACCATGACGATCGCAGTGTTTGACACAAGAACGCCACGAGAGAAGCACAGAATATCGAAAGAACAAGTAAATGATGAATTAAACATTCTAATTTATTAATTACATTCATTACAAAATATTCGATGGGGTGGTTCGGGCATGCAAACGAATTGGAAATAATAAAAAATAATATCTAGATTGAATGTTTGTGTTTGATCGCCTGTGTTCAAAAAAGCCGTGCCGTGACCCGAATGGTTGAGATTACAATCATTTATCGTTATGTCACAGTAGTACACAGGTATTACACAGGTATTACACGGGTATGTAGGTAACACATTTGATATATCATTATCATGTAAATTTTAACTATTACATATATATATATATTTTTTTTTCAATCAGACATCAGATCTCCCTCTCTCTGAAAATGGGCGGACTGGCTGGACTTTGGCTGGCTGCTTGGCTGGTTTATAACCAAATGCTCATTATAAGAGTGTGTCTATTGTTAATATGGCGGTACATATATACATACGAGCTTTTATCTTACCTTATTAGACATTGTTATTATTTAAAAAGTTTTATTTCCCATCCGTTCCCAATGTTCCCATCCCACTGAAAAAAATTTTTTTTAAAGTTTGGGAAATCGAATGTTATCTTTTTCTGCTTGTTGGTGATTAACCTTGTGTGTAATTGCGATGCCAGATGTTGATTAGTGAATTGTCGTACAAATATATACAGATAATAAAAATATGTACCAAAATATGTAATCTATCAATGTACCTGTGTATATTGTGTATATCATACATCGTACATATATATTATACTATATAATCAATCTTATACTATAATAGTATTATGTAACGTGACATAATCAACATTAGCAGTACAATTAAATAAATAATATATTATAACGTATTATAATGTACTGTATAATTAATGTACGTAGTAGTATAATCAATGCGCATAGTATTATTATCAGTCCCGCCCCCATCATCAATGTAATCCCGTAACATTTATAAACCACAGCGCCCGTCAACGTTGGCATTTGACCATTTCTCCCCTTCGCCATTTTTTAACGAACATTTGCTTAAACAAGATTATTTCTTGTATCTAAGCTTTCATAAAAAAATAATAGTATTAGGATTTCAATCCTATAACGAAAATACGCATATAGCTTTTTAACGCTTACTCGAAAAACTAAAAAAAAACAAACCTTTACCACCACACTTTCACGTACATAAATTCCACACCAAACACCCGACCTACCGACTCTTTTATCCTAACCCCACACACACACTTAAGACCTTTTTATACATAATTCCCTTTCATAATGGTATTAGTGGTTCTCACTGATCGCATTCGAAGTGCCGTATATCAAGCACTAAATTCGCCCGATTTCGACAATTCAGCAAAGAGTAGGCTCAGAAACTATTTGAAAACTAGTTCTGGCATTCCGCTAGATTTGATGAAGGAGGTATCAAACTTTCTGGTGAGCAAAGACGGAAAGCTAGGAAATGAAATTGGTGAGTGAAATTTCCTCTGATATATTTCTGTTCGAGACAATCACATCGAGTCTGTCACATTACATCGACTTGAGTTAACCGTTATTGGGTCAATGTTATATTTACAGGCTTTTCGCGGTTCTGGTTACATGAGCTATTAAAAGGCAGTGGCATATTCGTTGAAAAACGTAAAGACCGAGTAAAGGTAAAAATTTTTTAATAATAATAATAACCGCAAAATAACCAATAGCAACAATTAACAACAATTAGCAACAATTAGCAACAATTAGCAACAATTAGCAACAATTAGCAACAATTAATAAAGAATAATAAAGAATAATAAAGAATAATAACCATTAATAACCATAGCGTGTGAATTACCACTTTTGTAATATTTTGGCTAACGGATCAATCATTTCCATTTCTCATTTACTGTCCATAATTAGAACCCTCAATTAATGGCACGCCTCGAACAGATCCTCGCAGAGCAAGCAAACAAAGAATACGTTCGCATGATCAGCAACGTCGCATCTTCGTACGATGTCGAGACATTCAAACTTCTTGACACGGAAGAATTCTCCAGCATACGAGGACAGTTGACTGCCATTATTAACATCACGTTCACCATGGTGGCCGTCTTTGCCGCCGTTTATCACGTTGCTCAGACAATCACTGGAGACACTGGCATGGTAAATATAGATTGATGTTTTTTTACTTGCTTACTTACAAACACACGCGCGCGCGCATTAGGATGTCTTACTAAAAGAAACAACTCTATCTTTTAGCGTGTCTTGCTTGCTCTGACTGGCAGCGTAGTAGTTGGGATTGCCGAAACATTCCTCTATATGCGTTATTTAACCGGATACGCCAAAAAAGAAGAAAAGAAAGAACAACGTGCGCCACGTCGTCGTGCGACAGCGCCGCCTCCCTCATCACGCTCTGCTGCTATGCGAAGACCAACAAAAAAGACAACTTTGTAGGATGCTATCAACAAGTTGTGACCACGCGCGATCACCTGGTTGAAAAAAAAAAAAAAAAGAGAGTAGAACGAGTCGAATTTGTTTGCTGCAAAGAGAGAGAGAGAGAGAGAGAGAGAGTTGTTGACGTGTTGTATGTATCTCTGATGTCCAGTTATTGGCGGAGGGTGTGTAATGATCGGTTAATAATGGTTATTTTTGGTTTCTTTATTTTTATTATTATTTTGGTCTAATATTTTCTCACGAAAACAGTCTCTACTTTATCTCTCTCTCTTCCACTCTTCGATTCTACATTTCTTCTACTCTTTCACCATTTGCTCTTGTAAATACTTTAAAAAAAAAGGAAGTCCCAGGTCATCCCTTTATTTCATTAGTTTTTCACACACATCAGCTTGCATCGCATTTGTAGTATATCTAGCAACAACGAACTTTTGGGCAAATCTTTTAATTTTTTCTATGAACATTCTTCTTTGATCTGTTTAATTAGGTCTCTTTTTTTTTTTTCTCTTCACCGTTTTTTTTTCTCTTTTTCCTTTTTCTTTTCCCCGTTTCCCCGTTCCCCCGTTTCCCCGTTCCTCCGTTCCCCATTCTCCAATTCCCCCTTTCCTATTTCCTTATTTCCTATTTTTTTCATTTCCCAATCCCATTTTTCTCATTTCCTTTTAGTTCTTTTTTTTTTTTTCCCTTGTCAACAACCCTTTTGTACAATTACTTGATTTTGGAAAATTGCCCTTTTTGTCTTCTTACGCCAGGAAAAAAAAAGTATGTTTCAAACAAGCAAAAAAAAAAGCACAAAAAAAAGGAAAAAAACCCCTAAATCTCTAAAAAAGGTGCGCTCTATCCGAGCAAACCACCCAAATAAAAGTAACAATCGTATGGTTCATCTAAATTGCTTGTCTATTAATTAATTATTCAGACTTGTGTGATCCGTTGAAATGACCATGAAATATAAATACACTTTACGAATGTCAAAAATGACATACCGTTTTCACTCTCTTTGGTTAGCACGCCGAGATCCATAGCATAAACTTTGGTCGTTAACTTGTACCCGATACAGAAAGTCCGCCAGTACATCTGCATGCAGACACTGCATTGTCCGCATTATACAACTGTGACACGCCCATTCGTTCGAGATTACTAGCAACACCCAATAGCATGCTCTCTCGCTTAATTTGCTCTTTCAAAAAAGATGATTGCAAAACTATTTGTTGACAAGACATTTTGAGAAGTGGGCGCATTGTTACTACGGTTCTTTAAATTCCACAAAAAGAAGGTTCGACCGCCCACCCTTCTAAATCTTTTCATCATGCAACATATGAAAACTCCCCCCTTCTTTGAACAATTTTTTTACGTAATACCAATAAATTTTGTGTGGACGCATTCATGTCACACACATATAAACAAGATACGTTTTCTGGATTGGTGTATTTACTTTTTGTACGGTACTTTTTCCAAGGCGGGTTCAGCGATCAAAAAAAAAACAACAGGCATAATTCGTTTCGATCTCATGTTTCGAAAGATGACATGTCCAGAGAATGATGTTATCACAATGAATGGTTGATCTTTCATCCCCTTTCATCGATTGCGTTGTGTCATCCATCCCACTCTCACGCATAAGAGATGGAAGGGGAAAAAAAAATAATAATCGACGAATGAAAACTTTGATTAAACACGTGAAATTCTTAGTCAGCAGGTGGAAAAAAAACTTGCATTACAATAAAACGTTTTAGAGATCAATAGGGATCATGTAGAGAGAGAATAGAGTTCATCAAAGAATAACCGTTTGTAAACAAATAATATGTCGCGCGCATTTAATTATATCCGCTATAGAATTTTCGTAAAACACCTTCCAGTGTCATGAACAACATGGCTGCGTTATACATGAGAGATGGATTATTAATTGAGCAGGTCATTGTATTTTTCATTTGTAGTGCCGCCGGACTAAAAATGATGGAGAGCGGACAATCGTCACGGGAGACTTGGACCCCCCCCCCCCTTTTTTTTTTTTTCTAAAACAATAATTGGACGCATCATTAAACGGAATGATATATATGCTTGCAAAGTGGTAAACCGAGACTGCGCTATTAAATTTTCTGTCAACTTTAGAAAAATATCACACCAATCAAGTAATCATGCGGTCATGCGTTTACTCGTGTTAAATATAATTAATGGGCTTGACAACACTTCCAAACAAGCCAAGACTTGAAACTTTAGGTCACCACTTGTTTGTTTATTTGTGTGGTCACAAGAGCAAGATTATCAAGGTTTCGAGTTTAAGACGAATAGTGTGTAAAACACGTGCTTATCTAGCATAGCTGTATATTTTCTATTAGTAATTAGTAATACAACATGATAATATGCGTTTGTTTACCTTGTTGATATTGACTCTTTAGCTATTCATAAACGTAAATATGGTTAATACTTCAGGACAAGGGCGGATAATAAGAGTAAACATTGTGTTCGGATACTCTGATGTTTGCCTAATATCTACCTTCCATTAAAGGGCTCTCTTACAAAGGTGCATGCCCCTTGAATTGACATAAAAAGTTTGTATAACGTTCGCCAAGTTGTAGCGCGTGACCCAGTCTCTGAAACGTCGGAACGAAATTAACGTAATTTGGGCTTTTAGAGTTTTGTCATCGTTGAACATGTAGCGGGGGGTCGAGTCGGGTCAGTTAATAGTGGAATTAGTCGTCACGGTGACCATTTGAGAGCGTGTCAAAATCTGCTTGCAATGGTAATTCTATTTCCTTCATTCAAAATTTATATTAATACGTAGCATCACACTAGTTTTGCTAAACTAAAGGATTAAGCTGACTCTCGGATAAGTGCATTAAGGACTTTTCCTTTGCCCAAATGCAAAAGCTCAGGATTCATAAACAGGTTATCTAAATGTTGCCAAAACCAGACTTATTCTTACAAGAAAGGTTTATGCATATGCAGTAGTAGTAACAGGTTGTACTTGTGGGTGAAAAGTTGAGAATGCTGTATTAAAATGTGTAAATAATAAAATTTATGTACACACGGTTATGAAAGCCTGAATTTAACTTGTCAATAATATCAAATGGTTGGTTGGTTGGCAAACAGAGCAGAGCAGAGCAGAGCAGAGCAGAGCAGCAGCAGCAGCAGCAGCAGCAGCAGCAGCAGATGCGGTTGCTGAAATGAAAACCGTCATATATCGAGAGTGACGGTATTTAACAATAATGTATAATAAACACTCCAAAATTGACTACACGTCAGAAAGTAATGCACTGCAAAGTCGGGATAATATTTTGTTACACAAATAACCATTCACCTTAAAACGATGGTGCAATTCTTTGACACGAATAACAAAAAGATGGGACTTTTTAATCACAAAACGTTCAATTAATATTAACGCTTTGCCCCCTCTTTTCCAATTTCTCATCAATGCTGTCGCTAAATATGGCTCTAATAAGTTGGAGAAACACTAGTCACAATATCTACTTTTGATTTTTTAAACCCTGATGCTCTACGGCGTTGGAATACCCCATCAGAGTTGATGACCCGTTTTCCGGTGAGTATTTTACAAAAGAATGCTTACGCGTTTATTCTCGGACGGCGATGATATGAGATGGGTTATTGCTCGGAGTTTTGATAATAGCTCTCCAATCGTGAGAGCCAAGAGCTCTGGAAATTGATTATGCGAAACCAATTCTTCGCGTGTGGGAATAACTGTTGATGTTTACTCGTTTTCCTATTCGTGTCTTGAGAGCTGTAATGTCAATTTGTTAAAGGATTATAATAAATACATCAATAATAACAAAGATCATGGAATTTTCTTACAACAAAACATGTGGGTTGTTGTATTTTTACACCATAATTTTTTATTTTATTCTTTTGGTCACCGGTTATATTTCTGTACAGGGAAAAGTGATGGTAAACAACTATGTCAAATAAATCGAATCTGTTCTGTATGCTCGGGGAAGAACCCTGCTTCCTAGAGTCACCAGAACTCGTCAAACAAACAAAAAGTTCTTTCGGTTTATTACTATTTACAATCATTAGTTCGCAAAGAGATTGCAATGTCAATCATAAATACAAGCAGATCGTCTTATACATAAACATCAACTATTAAATCAACATTATCGGTACTGATTAAACATTGTACGTCATTCTTATTCGTCTATCTCTTCAATCCGTTCCTTGTTTCCACTAGCATCACCGGAACTCTCGTCGTCAGCAGGCAGCATACCCATCGCAACGCCTAATCCAATGCTTACATCAATCCCAGACTGACCACAATTCTCACTCAAATGATTCAGACCACCACAGTAACGGCATCCTGAAGAACAGTCTGCACTAACATGTCCCTGTTCACCACAATTGCCGCACCGAAGGCTGGTCGTTCTTGGTGTGGTGGATGCACCGCGCCATGGGTTAAGAAAAGACTGAGACGTATTGGCAAATTGATAATTCATCGTGAACGAACTCGTACTTCCGGCTTGAGAATTGGGCAAACCGCCAATTGTTGGAATTGGGCTATGCGGTGCCGATTCCGTTAACGGACTTTCTGGCTGACTACTTCCGTGACGATTCTTTTCTAAATGAGCAATCTTCATCTCGAGCATCTGAATATATCGAGCAGCCTCCTCCATTTCTTGCTGCTTACGCGCCTGTAACAATTGCACGGTCTGTACTTCGCGTTCTCGGGCCATTTCTACAAGTTCAGAATATCGTGCCGTCATTCCCTTCACCTCTTGCTGCATTTGGATCAAAGTAGACACTAAATTGGTATTCTCCTTCTGTAGATTGTGTACGAGCACGATTAGATCAGATCGACCAACCCCATCGAATGTACTAACATATTCAAGATATTCGGCCGACGCTTTGTCTAGTTTCTCGTTTGACCACTCATTATCAAGACCCGGCGGTTTTGACGGAGTACGAGGAGATTCATCCATGTCTTCCACTTTTGACTGAGAACCATTGAGCGGGGGAAGTTCTACAGAGGGTTTTGATTTACGCGAGGATGACGATGAAATCTCCTCCGAGTTACGCTTGTTTGACGTCTCTGATGTAGACGTAATGACAGGATCACTCGTGGCTGTGTCCTCGTATGACTTTTGCGCCGTTTTTTGAGATTCGTTTCGCTTATTTTTCGTAACTTGATCATCAGCAGCCTGACTTCCTTTCTGCGCCAAAGGCGTAGATGATTTGTTTTTGTTATCTGATTGATCGGTAGAATCCGTACTATTATTGCGCTTCTTCTTTTTCTTTTTGTTCTTCTTGGATACTTCAACAACAGGAGCAGATTCAACAGAAGCGGTTGGAGCTACACTATTTACCGTTCCAGAGTTGTTTGTCTTTGACTCACCGCTCGGCAAATCGTTTACTGCAGAAACTGTAGCATTACTCCCATTGCTGCCTCCCTTCTTCTTTTTTCCAGTCTCGGCCTTTGTTTGGTCTATAGACTGTAAAAACTCGTCTTGTTTTTTCAGAGCCATTGTCTCTTCCACCAATCTCGAAGCTTCTCTCAAAAACAAACGTCCAATCACCCCGGCCAACACCCGACGACCAGTCGTAATACCTTCTTTAAAATCTTTCATAATTTGTTGCCTTCGGACGTCCAATTTTTTGCCAATTCCTTCATATTTTTTGCAATGTTTCCGAATCTGTACTGATTCCCATACTTCTCCTTCCATTAGCAACACTTCCAAACACCCAATGAAGAGATGAGCAAAGTCTACCGCAGAAAACAGTGTACCCACTGAACTGATTGTCCATTGCCTGGCTGATTGTAACAGATTCTCTAGCTTCTTGGTCCGTTTACGGAATTCTTTGTTATTAGCCTTTTCTAATCTACCTTGTAATGTCTTTTGAGATTCACTCTCCCATGCTTCCTCTAGAGCGTCAATCTCTTCCAGTATCTCTCTATTCCGTTTTGTAACCTCCGCTTGCATATCCGCTATTCTTGCGTTCACTCGAGGCCCAATATTCTCAAGGGCCGTCTTTACCAATTGAGACTTCTTGACCAATTCACCAATAGTCGCCATATTTTCTTCTTCAACTCGAGCAGGCGTCTTTTCCATATATTTCGTCATTTGTTGGACAAACTCATTGACAAAATTTGCTGCGTCAGCATAAGATTTGTTCACAAAGCCCTCTTCCCAGAACATCAGAATCGTCCTAGCATTATTCAAGTATACGGAAAAGGCGGCGTCAACGTCATCTACAGCATTCATAGTCGAATCGGATGTGTTTAATTTATTGCCTTTCTTGGTTCTCGCAGTCTTCTTGTAGGTCTCGGCTATAGGCGTCCAATAATCCTGAAAAGGAATTACTTCTTCATGATACTCTTTCATAAAGGAATCCAATCTTTCCATGCACCCCTTTCCAAATGTCGCTTCCCTCACGCTCGCCAATCTCTGCACTTCGGCCAGAAACACGGTAGTATGTCCCCAGACTTCTGATAAAATTTCTTTGACCGCCTGATCATGCTTTGACTTTTCAACTCGCATCTGATCATTGAAAACTTGTCGGACCACATCTAGATCGTTCGGAATTTTCCAAGCAGGACGAGTGTGATGACAAACTGGTTGCACCTGATCAGTCAGTTGAGCCTTTGTTATGTTCTTCAAAAGATGAAACGAATCTTTGGAGATCTGACAGTGAGATTTATCGAGTATGATTGCCTGTAGTAGTTTTATTGGACTCGATTCCTTGTCAAGACAAGGCATGTTTTGCAACGCAATCTCAAAATCGACAAACGCGAACACGTCATGGCGAGGCCCCGCGCTCGGTGTTTTGATCCATTCAAATACACGCTTAATGAGTTCATCAGCAAGATCGCCCGGATCGACAAAAGTTCCCGTATCGTCGGCGTACTTTTGACAAAGCTGATGGAGTGACTGACACATAGTCGCCGCATTCTCTTTGGGACCAGTACCATTTTCTATCTGTTTTACAGTATCCCCGCTTTGACCCTTTGCCATCCAAGAGAAACACCTTTTATAAATATACAGTGCCCATTCACGACAGTAGAAACAGGAAACACTATCACAAGCACGAAACCGTCCAAGTTCTTTGGACACAGACGCGGTTTCGACTCGTAAGACATTCACAGATTGCGGTTCAACCGAACCATTAGACTTTGCGCTGTTTTGTGGTTTGACTTTTAAACTAATGATTTTGTTATAGATAGAAACGGGGTTGACTTCGGTTTCGCTCATTTTGCTTGTAGGTTTTTTGTTTCAATTGGTGTGTGGAATCCCGAGTTTTACTTGTTGAAATACTAACTAATGTGCGTTTTGAGGGCATTTCTGCAATAGAATTCTGCCACAAACGATTTCGGGGGTCAAATTTTTAGTCGAGCCACAATAGTATGAAAAGTATAAAGCCATTTCAGGGTGAACGCCACATATTTTCTTCCCAACAAAAACAACGTGTTAAGAAAGATTGCAAACTTACATAAGAAAAGCAATTTCTGGTAATTGAGCTCAAACAATCTAACGAAACTTTAAAAAGGTTTGGTTTGGTACTCTAGTTTAACCCTCCCCCAATTAAACTCGGGTATATAAAATTTTACACAAAACGCCGGAAAACAAGCATTTGAATTTCGTCACAAAACCGTTAAGAGAGACTAGCACTCGTATATTAAAAAGGCGATCAAACGTAATTGAAAAGAACTTTTCGAGATAATTTACTAGCTGGGATAAGAAAAGACTAACTAATTCAACCAGCGTTAACACGAATAGAATCTCTGCTGATAGGTAGATATTGCTGCTACCATTTCAGAACCCCTGTCATCCATTTTCTGTGGCGTGATGTTCATTTTGCGCTGTTTGCAGCATGCAACGCTTCTGTGCATCAATAAGCATAAGCGGACTATTGATATTTTCTTTGTTTTCACATAATTGTCACTGTTACCAGGGCTTCTTCACAGTAGCGTTGCTCGCAACCTAAGATCATCCCCTTAGTAAATCGAGAAAACCACAGTCTGAAACTCCAATTATCATCGTCTACTTTGCAACAGTTTGAATCTTTTACAAATAGGCGCCTGTTCTCGATCTTTTTTACGAATACCTTTGTTTTGCATATTGACATGTGAGAGTTAAATATTCATCATTTATATGAAAATTCTGATTTTTTTTTTGCATATGCATGTATCATGTGTATCATGTGATAAGATATCAATTCGCAATCAGTATGCATGAGAAAGGAAAATCTCCCGATTTTAGTCACGGGACGTGCGAATTTATCTGAGCGCGTCAACATCCTTTTTTTTTTTCCCGCGCTTTTATTACGAATCGGTAATATGCTTATTGTTCAACTCTAGTTAGAACTGTCAAAAGGCAATTATGTCGTGTCAAGACCAGCTATGTATCGTCAATAACGTTTCCTTGTCGGTACAAAACAACTTGGTATGAGAAAGTGCTGTCGTATAGGTTAAACTGCGCTTATTGAGTATCTTATACAGTCGACCCTC
>CAJVPJ010000186.1:0-36809 GCA_910592205.1 Paraglomus occultum
ATTAACAAGTCATAAGTTATGAATGAGCACTGCTAAAACGTCATTAGTATTAGTCAAATTAGTTAACTTTCAGCCACGCAAGCCTCTTATTTCAGAATGTTCACTTTGTCTGGTTTTGTTGCAGTCTGCCCCACATCATAATTAGCCTCTCAATAATAGAGTATTCACTTTGTCTGGTTTTGTTGCAGTATGCCTCCTATTTTATGTAGAGATAATCCTATATTAATTAAGCATTTGTAATTCTCAGTAGAACGTTATTCAATGATAATAATAATAACGTTACATTTTGGTGTGATATAATTCAAAATTGTACTTACTATTACATAAATTCGTGTATAATATATAATATATATAAGTTTTACAGCAAACATGTTAATGTGTTAACTTTCAGCCACATACATCTCAACATCTGCTTTATTCAATTGATTGACACTTCAGCTATTAAACATAAATGATCTGAATTAAATTTGTAATTGGGTATTGAAGGCAATATATCCATTTCTCTTGGCATTTTCAACAATTTTACTACTTGCATTTCCTCACTTGTGTCCCTTTCTATGTCATCTCTATTATTATTACTGCTTTTTCCTAAATAAAAAATATAGTCCAGAGTGCCTTTGTAATACTCCCCATAATTTGTAAACTTGGGTTCTGATCTGTTAGTATTTGCTGGATCGATACTTGTATAGTGTTGAGCATAGAGTGAGACACATTTAGGAAGAGTTTTAAATGCAGATATTATTGTTGATAGTGACCTCAGTTCCGTGTGAGGTGTGTTGGAAGTTGAATCAGTCGGAGAATCTTCATTGTTGCTACAAAACGGTTTCATTGAGTTTTGAAGAATATCTATATGGTCTTGGGTTAATGAGCTTCCTGTTAAGAGTGCATAACTTGGATCTTCTGGAGCTGAATTAAAGTCTACATATTGAATGTTATTTAAGTACAAGCCTAGTACAAACCACGGTAAGCATTTTAAATTTGGCAACAAACCTCCAGCCAGGAATGCATGAAACTCAAATTCCTTGTTTATGTCATTGAGTCGGTCAACAAGTATGAGACACTGTCTTGACCGTTCATACATACTTTGGGGTCTCCAATACAGGTGTGTTGTCCCTATGACAATACCATCTGCAGTTGCTTTATTAGATGATTTAAATTCCAATACCACAATAAGCCCCACACATTCAGTGGGCATCGTTGGCACTTCAAATTGGTCATATGAAATTGAATCTTCTTTGAGCTTTGTAAATTTGCTTATTCTCCAGATGATACAACAGCCTAAATGACAAAAAATCAATGTAAATGTATATGCAACCAAACTATTGCGTTAATATCATATTTTAGAAAGTCAATAAAGCTTAATTACCGTGTCTCTTTTTTGTGCTTTTGACATAAACACAATCATATCCCGCTTTCTCAAATTCTGGTTTAAAAGTGTCAATGTACGTATTCTCATCCATCTCTTGAAAGCATCCAATATCAGGCGAATAGTAAAGCATTTCTTTCAATAGACCTGGACGACGATTTTTCCATTTCAGTGCATCACCGCATTGAGGAAAGAGTTCACGACGGCAAAGGGATTGAGCTAGTATCTAATCATATGATAAGTTAGTAATTAATAAGCCCAAATACCAACTGTCTTTTTCTTTTATTTGCACTTACATTGTAAGTCATAATCTTGACTCTTTCCCCTTTAATATCCGTCAATTCTTCTACGACATCGACCATGGGCCTCAAAATGGGTTCTATACCATTCTCCGTTCTCTTCTCTTGCTCTTGCTGCTGTCTTTGTTGTAATATTCTCTGCTCCTCTCTCCTTCTCTGCTTCTCTAGCCGGATCTTTTCAATGTCTTTCTTATCACGTCGGCCATATGCTTTCTTTGAGGTAGTAGCTTCTTGGATATTTGATGTATTTGGTAAGTCTGTGAAAGATGAATTAGAAGACGGAACATCCATTCAGTACATTGAGATCCGCAATGTTTTTTAATGTATTCGGCTGGTTCGTGATACGCAACACAAGTGGATAAATTCTTTACTGACTTTTACTGCTATTGTGATCGCCCCTTGTTGAGCTATTCTCTTCTAATAGTCCGAGAGATGGATCTACCAATAGAGATTCTATTTCAGATATTTGCGCACGTATATCCTCCTAACATAAAGAAGGAACGGAGTGTGATTCCTGTTCTGACGGCGAGGAGGAGACATGACGCACGAAGAGATGTTTTATCGTGCTCACTGGTTTGCAAATTCTGTAAGTAAAGTGGGAAGTGCCAATGACTGTAACTATTACTTACGTTCTTTGCATGAGTGCACTAGGAGAGAAGAATATGTACTTTACATTCTCGGCAAATACTTTAGTTTAATGTATATGTCTTAACGCATTATTCTTTCTTGCTATTTGCATAGGGAACGCCGTGGCCAACTATATCTTATGGACCGAACCCGAATTCTACTCGACTGATTCTCTAATTCGTTTTATTTACGTACTGGGCAATACAACATCTCGCGGGAGTATAGTTAAATTACGCGACGGTTCGGACAATGCATGGCAATCAATACTCGACTATAATGATAAATCAAGTCCAGATAATCGATTTTTAGTCCGTCGATTATCTTTTCGTCCCAAAGTAACAGATACACAGCCTTATTTTGACTGCCCGTTGACCAAATATATCAACGACAATCACGTTCACATACTGGCTGAGCGTCTCCCATATCTAACCTCGATTTCTCTCCGCGACTGCACTCATGTGACTGATAACTCGGTTATTCACCTTGTGGCCGCATGCAGCGAGCATCTCCGTGACTTGGATTTAACCAACTGTCTCCATATCACTGATGCTACCGTGCATGTTATAGCGAGTGTTTGCGAGCGACTGGAGCATTTATCTTTACGTAGATGTGGAAAGATAACTGACAGTGGAGCATGGAGGCTGAGAACATTATCGTTGAAAGCCATAGATTTGAGTTGGTGTAGGCGGGTGAGTGATGCACCGATTAGGCATTTAGTAACTGGAAGGGGAACATTGCAACGTGCATTGAGACGGCAGGAGGATGAGAATGAAACGCGCAATGTTGGAAACATTCGGGATGAAAAACGTTTGGATGGTGGGATATCGGGTAAAGTAAATAATGCTAGACATTTAGCGAATGGGGGGAGAACGTTGTGGCAGCAAAAGGGAGAGGAAAATGAAAAATGTTTGGATGATGTGATACTGAGTAAAGCGGGCGGAACGTATAGTAGTGGGATGGACGACATAAGTGAGAATAGACGATGCGAGTTGGTGGAGTTAAGAGTTGCTGGATGTCGTCGAGTGACTAGAGAAGGTCTTGTTCGGCTAGCAGAAGAGCTATTTATTCCCAGCCGTAATCCAGAGAACAGAGTCATACAGATGGAGACTCTCGAATTTTCTTGTCCAACAAGTAAAATATCAGGCTGTTTCAAGGACATAACTCGTATATTTGAGATACTCCCACAGACGTTAGTCCATCTGCATATATCTGATGCGCGCTGCGTACCGAATTATGCATTGCCTACTTTAGCAGGATCATGTCCACAGCTTAAATCACTCAAAATCACAGATTGCCCGGCTTTAAATGACGAAATGTTGTCTTACCTTTTGGTATCCATGACTGAACTGGAGACATTGAGTTTAAACAAATGTCAGCATCTCACAGACGATGCGGTAAGTCATATTACCAATTCGAAATGCGCCTATACTTTAGTCAATCTGGACTTCTCCGATTGCTATAGTTTGACGAATGTGGCTGTGGATAGCATGACGGCGGTAGCAATAACATCGTTGGCAATGGCATCGTCTTCGGCCGAACAACCGTTAAAAAAGTTTGCTCGTCTTTCTCGACTATACTTCCAAAATAACCAACGCATTACCATAGACAGCATACTCCATTTGGTTCGAGCGCTTCCCAATCTAGAGGTTCTCGATATTTCCGGATGCGGCGACGGGATAACCACATTCGCTGAAGCCAACGCTCAAGGCAACGTAATTTTCATGCCTGGTGAATGGCCGCGAGAAAATTTGAACGAGATTGATCGACTGGTGGATGAGTATCATGATATTGATTTATATCAACCTAGGCGTAGAACGTGGTTCTGTCGTGTGAGCGGAGAACGACTGGACAGATTGAGAAAGATGCCAATTGGAGTGCCGATTGAAATGGACGGAGAGCAAATAGATGGAATCGCATAATGTATAGGACTTGGAAGACTCAAATCGAAGTTTAAAAAGAGCGACTGTTTTTGGAGACTAAGTTCACTGTTAATTTGTATAGGATTAAATAAAAGGACATATTAAGTATTTTCCTACTATAATAAATTGAATCAAATAACTTTAATAGGTTATAAATTATTAACGCAATCAAATCGATTTCCTAGCAACTATTCAAAATAGTGATAAGTATTTTTTTTGTCCACGATGCTTAGAAATATCGTATTTCTTTTTAACTTTTGCACCCATTCATACGCTAAAAATAGTAATCATGTCGAAATTTGTTTAGGACACTAGATAGCATTCTTTGAAACTTCAAAACAATATTTAATTCAACTTTTTGTGAACTCACTTTTTTTATGGTAATAGCATAACTGTATTTAATGTTAAAATGAACTTGCAGAACGTGAGCATTAAGCAACTAATAAACAGTCTACCTCAAAAGCCCGCGACTTGAAAGAAGACATGTTTATACTCACCGCTGATGCAAGCACAAATTGCTGTCATCCGTGTTGGTTGCTCTTAATCCGTGAGTTTAAGATGAAGACTGTTGGCTGCCAGGTCATAACTTGGACATTTATAACTTGGCTAGACCAGCTCGTATGCTTTCTTTTTCCTCCAACATTTGGTTATTTCAGAATATTAATATAAAATTGACAGAAACGTCCGTGTTTTTACTTCCGCTCGCCTGTCTTTTGGTATAGAACCGACTAACTGAGAAGATGTTTCAACTGAAAACGAAGCCCACTTCCAGGGTTTGTAATTGAACAAGATACTTAATTTCTTAAGTCTGGTCTATATAAAGTAAGTGTGTATTGTAGCCATCCTAAGCATCAGTGCAATATTTTTATAGTTTGAAAGTCGATTATAAAGCTTGACGTTGAGTTTATTTATTTGAATTCGGGGCTTTTATTTATGCCGAACAAAGTTGAATTTTCAAAGTACTTAATATTTATCAAGTTGCAAACAAGATCTTTATTCGTGGACGCATATTCCGGATAACTAATCACGTAAAAAGTATTAATATACAACATTGAGAAAAATTATAACGGTAAAAAATAATTGCCTCGTACTAGTACCAATTTTCATATTTTGAATGCGTACGCTCAGAAAGAGATCATTTTTTTACAGTATTCGATATTCTGATAGACAAGCTATAATAAGTAAAACGTCTTATCATTAGAGCGTTAGGTTCGAGTCGCGCTTTCGGAGCGGTGTTACAAGCTCTGGGAAAGTACGCAGTTTGTATTTGTTTTATAAACTTCTCATTAAAAAAGGGCGATCATCAATTGGGAACAGTTTCGTAAATTTTCGGCGTCGCTCTCTGAATTAGTACGATTCTATCGATATTAATATGTGGGCGATTAATTATTTGCATTTTATATAGTGATACGTTACCAAAATACGCGCATTATTAATATTAATCGCATTGTAATATGATTAACAGATGTGAAACAGAACCTGGTCTATAGGTCGCGTTCTCCGTTTTATTGCTACTTTCAGAAATTTGGTTTAGCATAAAGACCGAACGTTTAAATTCACCGTTGTTTAATATCGATACGTTGGTTATCCTATTGGCTGGTAGTATTTTGTTTTTGATACATGGTTGCTATTGTTTAGATGGGACAGCAACGCGAGCATGGTAAATGAAGCTCAATAGCTAAGCAGGGCGCTACAAACTCGACCGATTTTCTTTTTGTAGGAAATCGAGGTCAAGCATGAAGCCAAAAACATCGCGTCAATGCACGCGAGCCGGTAAACCATGTCACGAGCACCAACTTAGTGAGTATTACTTATTATCAGTAAGCAAAAAAAAATTGCATAAGAGCCGACAGTGAATGACAGAAATAAACGTGATTAACAAACGAGTTAAAAACAGAAGTGCATTTAATATTAATAGAGCAATAGCTCAATCTTTGTTTCACTGCTGTTTGATAGAATTCAAATTTGCCAGACCCGATTTAACGATTTATAAAAGATTCAATATAAGAAAATTATCAGTCACTTGTTTTGCAAGGGGAATTCCAAAGTTAATTTTATTAATATATATTATGTGGAGCTCTATATCTTCAAACTTTAGCTCAGAACATGTGATTGGGTAACACGTAATGGATTTCCAAAAGCCCTTGAAAATTCAAATGTCCTTAATTTCTTATGCACACGTTTTAATTTATCATTCTCTTGTTAATTAAGGGTTGACAGTCACAAGTCTCAAAATCGAATGTCTTTCTAAGTGTATTATATATCACTGCTCTCATTTAAGAACACCATTAGTCGAATAATTTATAATCAAGAATGTTAGCCAGAAGTTGGCCGGAATAGAAACACCCCTGAAATTCATTAGCGTTTGACCCCTGTATCATCGCTCAAGTAACACAAATAAGGCTTACCATATGTCAATCATATGCACTCCCAACTGACATGCGTGCGACACCTGCGAATCATTGAATTCCAAGTATTTGCACTTTTTCCAAACTGCAAAAACTTGAACTTAAGCCAGAATCACATCTCTAGATCTTCGTTATTTTACGCAACCAGGCAAACGATAAATATAGTCAGATAACAAACCATTGATTCTTTAGAATGTTCATTATCCACTGGTTTTTTGATGTCTTGGCCTCTTTAGGTATGTTAGCAAGCGAGAAACACACGCACGGGTAATCCTACATTGAATAATAACAAATGTATTGAATTCCTGTGATGCAATACCATAGGTCTTGTGAACAAGAATGCAAAGATCCTATTTTTAGGATTAGATAATGCAGGCAAGACGACTTTGTTGCACATGTTAAAGAACGACCGTCTGGCTACTTTGCAACCGACACTACATCCTAGTGAGTAAATTGTCAATTTATTATAGTTACGCGTGATTTGGTAAGAGTATGTGTAATATTGAATTCGTGGGTAGGAGACAAAGTGAAAGTCATCAAATAGACGTCGCACCATAGCGCTATATGTCTTGATTATAATAGCCGACAAGCGAGATTGGTTGAAAGAAGGGATTTTCATATGACTTATCGATCGTCTCTCTCAATTACAGCATCGGAAGAACTCTCTATAGGAAACGTACGTTTTACAACCTTTGATCTCGGTGGACATCAACAAGGTAATGCAGAGAGCTGCAGACGAATCGATCGATTCAAATCGCCGAAATGTCAAGCCTTTAAATCACACTTTGCTGCGGCCTCCATTCTAACACTTGTCGATTACTTTACGTTATATTCATTTAGCTCGTCGTCTCTGGAAAGATTACTTTCCTGAAGTATCAGGGATTGTTTTTATGGTGGATACTCAAGATCACGAACGTTTTATAGAGGCCAAAACCGAATTGGATGCATTACTTTCCATTGAACAGCTGTCAGACGTTCCGTTTTTGATTTTGGGTAACAAAATTGACGCACCTGGAGCTGTATCCGAGGAAGAGTTAAGGCAGGCCTTAGGCTTATATCATACTACTGGACAGGTAAGACATTATGTCGGTTGGGAGACGCATCAAATCCGATATTATGATATCTTTAATATTAATTCGATATTTAGGGTAAAGTGCCCCTAAAAGACATTCGTCCGATTGAGGTGTTTATGTGCTCAGTGGTCATGAGACAAGGTTATGGGGAAGGTGAGACCCACGTTATCTACAGTAATATGTTATTTCTTATTTTGAATCAAACGCTAAAGTTTATCATCAATGCAGGTTTTCGTTGGTTGTCACAGTATATGTAATAACGATTCCATTAATACCAAAGTTTACCAGATTAATTCTTTATTCCGGATAAAATCATAGCAAAAAAGCAACAAAGGTTATGTGTGAAAGAAACCGAAGCGTTAGTATACAAAAATACAGGGTTTAAAGTTGATGTAATGAGTGAAAGCAAAAATAAATGAAAAAAAAAAATTGGAAAGATAAAAGTCTATATCCGGTGTGGTAGTTGTGAATCATAATCAGTAATATTTGGCAACCCTATCTTTGAATAAATGCATTTTACGACTACACCCAGTATAACTAATGTAATTATAGCAGGTTAAGCTTGTAAATCAAGCTTTGGAATAATTTAATAAAGCCGTTATTTAGTATGGTCTATTGGGTCCTTTATATGACGATTAGTTTTTATCGAAATGGCTAGTTAGTGTTGGTTCGAGAGATCGGTATATAAAATTGTTACACATGTAGGAAACTGTGTAACCACATAATTCGTGCAATAATGATATTTTATTTCGCGTTGACCTTGTTTCATACGATTTATCTTCTCTTTTTCTAATCACGTAGTAATCGCCGCATTAGTAATAGATTATTTCTACTGACTTCTATATTATCATCACGTTTTTGTTCCAAAACATCAGCGTCGTCTGAACTGTAGAATAGCTTCTTTGTATGAAATGCTTTTTGATACTCTTCTTCATCATTAGCGCTATTTGACGCTTCATCATCACTTGATATATGCAGCACTTATTTGACCTATCGATATTTAGGGTTTCAGCTAAAATTGTATGCCAGGCTTGTAATAGTAATGAACACTATTGCTAATTGTCGAGGCAATAGTCACGGGAGAGCGGATAACTACTGTCTTGGTTTGGGTTCTAGCTGCGCCGTCGTAGGAGTGTGGCTCACCTCAGCGATAGCTAAATCGTAACAAACAGTTAGTGACCTTTAAATTAGACTTTTCAGTGCTGACGTATCCCCGTACGTGTGGCACACACTAATCCTAGATAAATAATTACTCTCGAGAAACGAAACTACTCTCTACCGGTGGATTAATTCGGTAGTCTGTAGGTTGGGGCCTTAATACAAAATAAAGTACTAAAATAACTAAAATAACGCGCGTTGAGAAATAATAATTATTATCCTAATTGCCACTCGATCGACCGCGAGACAAGTATTACGACTGATCTTGCCGTTATACGGATTAATGCAACGGAATATTCAGGGAAAGAATTATCGTTTCAGAGTAAATGAATACTCGTTTATTAATAAGAAATAAAGGAAATCGAACGTCTTCGATATGAAATATCGTAGCGAACACTAAATGGAATTTTTAGAACACTGAGAACACTCAGAACACACCGATGCTAAACGACTTCTAAGCTGCTTATATACTTTATCGTCTACTAATTGATCTATTTTTAGCATCGTTCTAATTTCTAATTGCTAATCTACCATCACTATTGTTACTAACCGTTGCTGCGCAAATAGCAGTTCTGCCCGTACGACGATTGCAAATATTTGCTCCCGTATCACCGTTCGGCACTTGTCTTACATTCTAACCATCTGTGTACCGTTGTTGGTGACACCTATCGTTCCGCAGCAAATTCAGAGAGGAATACGTCATCTTCGGCTCTTGATCCTCACATAATACCATTGGAAACAGAACAGTGATTTATGGTTCAAGCACAGACCTTCAAAAATGAACACTGAATAACAGTCCTAGTGATGTCAGACAAACGAGTAGTATTTAAGAAAGGAGAAGCTATAGCCCGCCTAATTACTTTACTTGGAGTGATGAAGCACACCAGTAAGGTATTGATAGGCCCAGAAGATTGAAACTACTCCAGCGCCCTATTACTACACCCAGAATAGCACCTGAACAGAAAGAGAAATTGGATCAGTTGCTGAAAGAATACGAGTTAAGGTCAGATAATGGCAGTCATGGAAGCCCAAAGCAAATTATGGCTGACCAAGGAGCTGCATTTGTTGGCATTGTTAATTGTGTGACACTGCCATTATTGGGTCAGTTACCCATTGTGGTGACACCAGTGCTTAAAAAACCATGCAAGAGGGGAAGATGCTAATAATAATGAGTTAAATTAGATTAAAAATTTGATTCTAATAGATCTTGTTTAATTGGTACATAATTGCAATTAGAAAGAATGGTAATTTCTAATTTCTCATAAAAATTAGGAACAATTACAATATTGAAAATTCCTCTGAAAAAAAACATAAACATAAACATGCCATATTACAAACCCTAATTATAATAAGTTGCAAAATTTCAATGCAATCTGATGTCTCCAGCGAAAGTTTCAGACACTCAACATTTAATTTTAGGATAGTGCATAGTAATAGGCATTATTATTATAACATTATTATTATAAATATAATCTATAAATTTCTATCTTCATACATTTCTAAGCAATTTACCTGATTTTTTTTTTCTTTTGTTTGTTCAAACAATTCTTAGACACATGATATTTAGCATTTCATTGCAATTCTGAATCACAACATGTGTAATCTCTAACAGTAGTTGAGACAAATATAAGAAAAAAAGTTTGCAAGGATTGCAGAGAAATGAATTTTTAAAAATTATGTTTAAATCGAAATTTTTCCAATTGTTTTAGTGTGACAGGAAAATTGAATACTACTCAACAACTCACATGTCAACTCACACCAACTTTTTTTTCACTTGTTCCTTAGAAGCTCAAGCTTCAAATCCTTGTCTTTACATTTTAGTGAGACCAGCACTTGTCAAGATAAAAATCCATGATCAGAACTTTTCAACCACTCCACGTAATAAAGAGAAGCGTTTGCAAGATTTTTACCCATTTAAACCTATCTTATACCTGTCACAGTCTCCAATATTGGGTTTGGGCAGTTGCTATAGTAATGGTTTACAATTTATTGTAGATAATAGTAGTGATAAGTATTGATTCTCAGAAAGAAAGTATTTAAACGGCACCAGCACCACCCCAAATGACTGACATATTTAATCTACCAATCCCCCAAATCGTAACATGACATCTAATACACTCATCTTTTCTTTTTCCCTTTTACTCTGGTCACGGAAAAGTTGCTCGAAACGCGACTACAGGTAAAAAAGCACAGCAAACAGCAAGAGGCAAGCACGATGGACAGCCGGACACCAGCCAGCAAGCGCAATGGATGACTCCAAGACCAGAAAGCATGCCAGACGGCAAACAAGCACGCCAGATACAGGCAATCTCTAGAAAGCGTGCTGGAAACGAGTGACCTCTAGAAGGAACACCGGATGACTGTTGACAACGCCACCCTTCCTTTGTTGTACTCAACGAACAATATTAGAAATCTAAAACACAAGAAAAAGAATAAAGGCATGCAAGCAGTTGAACGATGTGCTAAAAATAAATATATATTAATGTAAGGTTATATTAGGTCAGCGTTCGAGGTCAGGGTTGAAGACCAATTAAATTGCGTAGGTGTATATTAAGCTTATGCTTCTGCTGAATTTGTAACGATGATACTGTTGTTGATAATAAACAGACAAGAATAAGGGGCTAGTGTAAAAAGTTATGTATTTATCGACGTTTATTCTACATGCTTGTATCGCTACAAAAATTATCTTGTAATTTTTGAATTGATATACGCAGGAGAGCCGCTCGTATACTGAATGATTTTTTTGTCCAGCGAGGCCTTCGACTGTCTTATTCTCACTAAACCTGTTAATGACTCACAATGTAAGATTGGGAGACTGCCTCTAGTCCTAGATATTGTTTACTCTTTCGATTAGAATGCCTACAGTCAGGGATAATTTTACGCTAACGCGTTATTAAATAGACCCTGCCAAGATTCAATGCAAATTCGACTTCGTATATCGAAAAAGTTTTACACTTTTTACCAGCGATAAACCAAAATAAAATTATAATTACAAACACGGAATTTTATTAAAATATAGGAAACGATTTTAAGTACAAAAAATGAAGTATTTTTATGTATAACGAAAGTCGAATTTGTTTAATGTGGGTCCGGAAAAGACGTGTATTTGCGCAGACGAATTCACGTTCCATAGAAGTGAATAATATGATTTAGTGATATGGGCACAAATGACAAAGTGTTTTCTAGTGTGGCCTAATAACTTATGACTTTTCCAATTGATCGGATGTGACCTTTTTGTCATTGCTTTCTGAGCTACTTCTCAAGACCAATGTCCTTTACTAATATAAACATAAACATAAGCTCATATCCTTAAGCTGAGGGCAGAAAGTCTCCTTCATGACTTTGTATGTTAGTACGGGTTGAGACATTTGGGCTAATATCAGGTTGCTTTCTGTATGCCTTCAATATTGAATTATTGACCTTGTAATGAATATTATGCTAATATTTGTACATGTGCCAAATTTCGATGAACCTATGGAAGCGCGATTGGACAGCAGAGCTTTATCAATAAACATGATATAGCTGATTTGAGAACATAACTCAATATCAAGGACATCAAGCATCCAGTGGAGATGATACCGACATGTTTTTATATGTTCGTAAATACATCTGATCGATCTGACATTTTAACATCGTCGGGGTTTATTGCACCTTATTTTCAAAGCCTTTGACTATTCCTGTCCCGAATTAGAAAGGCTAGGGTACTTTTGCACGTTATTATAAAATAAACTGGATACACATATAGTAATTGATGTCATTAATGCCATCAACAAAGACGAATACAATTAGCAGTAAAGCACAATGGCTAATTATAATGAATTTCTGGAAAGACGCCTCGGGGTTGTTGCTACTAGGCCCCTTATCAGGTCAAGGAACCCTTTCCCAAAATCGACCATAGAAGTTCCACCAAATAGAATCGTCCCACGCGCCATAAGATTACTGTGCGATGCTGTTGATCGTAAAAGTACTTTCCTGGTGCGGGCATGTGCGAGTTGATTTCGTTGTCGTATCACGTGATATTGTATCAACAAGTGATTTTTGGAACAGAGAAGAAGTTATAAAAGTACTGTTGCTGCTATGAATAGATCTGTTTTCCCGTTTTATGTCATAAAAGGATAACGAGCATATAAAAGTCTTAGTAGTAAAACGACAACAATCCGTACGGTTTCACCGTCTTAGATATCGAAAAGAGTATTGGCATATTTTTTGCTGGGATGGTATTGATAAAAATTATGTCGATTATTTTGTAGGAAACTCTTATTGTATAGTGGTTTGCAAATAGACTTGACACTGAAAACAAATACAATTATAAATAATGGTTACCTTTCATTGAACGTGTTTGTAAAATAAATTTAGTTTTTACTCGTGTACTTTCTTTTTAATAATTATTGTCCGGTTTATAAGCGAAAACTTTAGAAATTTCGTCTTCATAGAATCAATAACGTGGTTAACTCAAAATCTGAAACCAACGACAAATTATTTTGCTTGGCAAATCAGCCAAAGAAATACATGAAAAGGTTCTGCGTACAATAAAGAAGATATTTATAAGCTCAAAGAATGTAACTCTGTTGAGCGTAAGAAGGATAGTGGGTGTCCATAAACTACTTGTCACGTTCCAATAGCAATCTGTTCGTATAATAATGCCATCTTGACTCGTCAACTTGCATAAATTGTTCGGAGACCATGCAGCTATAGAATTTTGTACCCACTTGGAACTCCGCTCGTCATATGTAAGCGAGAATGATATGGGTACACACTCACATGAATGATGGTTGGCACATACAATCTTTAGAAATAAAACAGCCTTGATCTGTTTCATAATAAAATTTGTTGGTAAACCATTGAGATCAGACAATTGCATGCATTTAGAGAAATGGTTATTTTGCGTAATGCAACGAAATTAATAATAATATTGGATAAGTATATCAATTTATTATTTAGTCAATTAAAAATATCTGATTTATGGTTGTTCGTCTACTTTGCTTAACAGTCTTATTTGTTCATCTATGTCTTCTTGCCGTAACAGTATAAGCTTACATCTTCTAAGCTTTCAATGGATACTGGCACTAATAATCATAACTTCAGTACCGTCATCCATTTCTTCGACGCTACACGTTGTCCAAATCTCGTTATGTTCCGTAATCGTTATAATACATGATTTTTTGTTACCAGCATTTCTGTCGTAATATTAACATAGTCACTTGATTTGAAAATCACTAGCTCCATTGTATTGTCTGCCATCCACGATGATCTTTTAGTTTTCATCCATTTTAAATAACTGTACTAACTGTGTTTAACGTAGAAGCATTATTTAAATGGCATCAACGAACCAAAACGTTAGCGTCACTGTCGTCACTGTCGTCCCAAAACTGACACTTTTTACTTCGTATATAACAGCCGAATCTGCAAGCACAAGATTAAATATTGAATGCATGATTGTCGGAATCATAGAAATAAATGAGCGTTCCGGTGCAACCAAAACGGTAAGACCAATCATCTGTGATGCGTAACAGTCGGCCGATTTTCTTTTCTCAAGCATTTCAATCTCAAGCTGTAGGGATCACGTTAAATATCAGTACTTATATCATCTGACAATGATTGGAAAGATATCGCTGGATGGTGACTTGATGAATTGTCATTAATTCAAAGCATTTCTATTAAAACTTCTGGCCATATACGGTAACAATCGTGAAAATTAAACATGTCAAGGTTTGGCTTGATATATATGTTTGTATGATTGCACTTATTGACAAATGGGTTGACTTGGAATGCATTTGTCTAGTAATCCACTAGACAGCTGTATGGAAATTACCGATGAAGACATTGTTTGCGCATGATCGATACCAGCAACAAAGAACCACGCATTTAATTTGCTGATCAATCAGCAGCGGGGGGACGCACTTGCGATATTATTAGTAAACATGAAACGTTTTATTTGGGAAGATTTTGTTACTTGGATGAAGCGAATTTACTCCTCATCGATACCAGACAAATGTCGACGTATCCTATATACTGACAAGATTCATAAAAAAATGAGGTAAGCAATCTTTGATTTTATTCAAATTGTTCTTGAATTCGTTCCGCTGAAAACAATATCAAAATATGTATTATTAACATTAATTAAACCGCTCAGATCCCCTAATTTATCAGATAAGATTTCCTAGTGTGTAACAACTGTTTCATCTGAACCTTGATCAACAGGATCTGCCAATTGTCGATTATTGTGCACGAGTACAATAACGGGTGAACAATGACTGCGTATTTTTTATTGGGAAATCAACGTTATTTTAAATTCTCACCAGAGTTTTCTATATAACGATGGGAACGGGGCATGCTGTCCCCATTCCGGCGTGGCTGAATAAGCAATTTCCAAATATAAAAATCGCAGATTTCACTGCCATTGCTCGAGCGGTAGAAATCAATTGTTGCAGCGCAACAAGCATTATAGAAAAAGAAAGCACCTACCCCCTTTATATCTAACAGCTCTCAATCCTTTCTGATAGAATGCATTACTCCAACCTTATTATCCCAGCGATATATATTTTACTTAGCCTCGCTTTCTCGTCCGCGGCTCAGACAGTAGTCTCGGCTAAACCTTTCATAACTGCAGCAAACTCAAAATTCGGAGGTGGAATAGAAGGCACTGCTGTTGATCAAGCAGGAAACGTGTTCGCTGTCGACTTTGGTAAAAAGATCGAGGCAATTGGTCAACTATCGCTCACGCAAAAACTATTCTTTGCCGAGGCAAACAATAAAACGTTCTTTAACGCCGTGAGATTTGTGCCTGTACCCAATGGTAAAAACATCAAAAGCGCCGCATTGGCTGGCGACGTGTTGGGCCATAGAGTTTTGAAGCTAGTGGTTAGAGTAAATAAGAAGACCAAAAAGACAAAAGTGTCTTCAAGCGTGTTCTGCGAGAATAAACAATTTCTACAGCCAAACGACCTTGCTATTGCTGCTAAATCAGGATTCGTATATTTGTCGGGTCAGAACTTTACAACAGACACGAAAATAGGTGATGGCGATCTATGGTTATGTACTGCGAACGGAAAAACAACTCGATTGGGCCAATTCGGCAGAACAAATGGCATTGAAGTGTCCCCCGACGAACGCACTCTTTATCTTTCAGAAGCATTCAATGTGAACGGGACTGTAGTATCAAACAAGATCCTTAAATTCGACATCGATCGTGCCACAGGTCATGTTAGGAATAAGCAAATTTTCGCTGATTTTAAGAAAATTGATGGTACTCAAGCGATTGATATTGACGGAATGAGAACTGATAAGGATGGAAACCTGTTTGTTACTCGTAACGGTGGTGGCCAGGTCGTCAAGTTCTCGCCGACGGGGAAGGTGCTCTTAAAAATAAAACTATCGAATAAGAGTGTATCTAACTTGGAATTTGGGGGAAAAGATGGAAAGACCTTGTTCATGGTTGGGGCGTGCGATGCAGATGCAACAAAAGGTTGTGTAGACACTTTCCGTAACAACCCAGTTGAAGGACGCGCATTTGCGTTGCTCAACAAACAATTGTGAACATGTTGAGCATGTTCGCATCGCGTAAGGATATTGGTATCTGTTTTAATGTATATTTAATATTCTATACAGTTTATTACTTAGGGGGGGGGGGCGGTTCTTTTTATATACTTTCTATAATTAAATAGATTCTAATGAAACATAAAAGTTAACCAACCACAGAGGAATATGCAATAGTTATTTACAAATATACCACACATTCCTCGCTTTATTAAAAGCAATATTAAGAACGAGACATTACATGTACATCATATGATCTGTTGTTGCTGTTACCGCTTCATCGATGTCAGCCTCATCAGTAATCCCGTCAATGTCGATGTCAATGTCAATCATGAGTTTGCCAAGAGTATCTGCTAACGCCTTCATGATTTTGACCTTAAAAGAGCCGGCATTATTAAGCACGTAGCAGTCGAAAGGGGGAATGTGTGAGATTGACTAAAAACATACACACGCGTACACTTGATAAAACCATCATACCTCGTGCAAGAATCTGCCTCTACCTGAAACGCGTTTACCAGGAAATAAAAGACATGTTGTTGGAATGCCTTCTACTTTCAATAATGTTATCAAGACGTTTAGTATATGCGAACGTATCACTGGATTTATTTCAGCGTCTAGTGAACATGAACAACGAATGTTAGCTCGTATAACAAGATCAAAATACTCGTTGGCATGATAAAAACTCTTTACCATTTACGTTTATGCTATAGACTTTTTCATCGATAAGATTGGTATTAACATTCGCGAGTATTGTTATCTCTTGTATTTTACTCGCAGACAAGAGTGATATTAAAGACGATATGAGTGTGGTAGTCTTGGTCTGGCTATCCAAAGATGGGACGTATACCACAGAGGTCTTTGCGCACCAAGGAATCGTCACAGAACAACAATTAGACCGTCACTCGCGCACTCAACGTGCAGAGTTAATGAAATTACGACTACATACATCGCCAGCATTACGAACTCGTACTTTTCCGTTTGCTACCTCGAGCTCACTATCGTTCGCTGTTCGTATTCTGTCTAATAGTTTGCAGCCAACGTTGTTCAGATCGGGAAACCCAAGGATTATACGAGGTTGCAATATTGCCATGGTAAGCGTAACGTCAAAAATCGAGAGTGGGGAGATTTTCCAATCTAACGGCACGGTATGTTAATGTTACACATTGAATTCATAGCGATATTAATCATTATTTGTAGCAATCTCGGTGAGTTTTACGCACATAAAACAATAACGATATTAATCCGAATTTAAACTTGGACAGTCCGCCGTTTTTTCAATCTTTAGAACGGTTTTTAATAAACGGTAATACGTTCAAACATAACCATACTCGGGATTACACTATTGTAAACATAAACTTGTTACAGGGAGCAGAATTGTTCGTCCAAATAAAGTAATGCATAATCTATTGTTTATAATACGTTGTTACTATATTCATTTTTGATAAACTGGCATTTCACTTCGAGTAACTTGCAACTTTTGTAAGTAAAAAAGGTGTAAAAAGGCTATAATATTTAACAAGCATTTCGTTACTTGTTCAATAGTTAGTGCGATTAAAACCTAACTATAGTAACAGAAAGCGAATAGTACATATATAAAGTTATTGAGACATGAAAGTTTCTCCAGTTTCCGAAAAAACATTCCCAACTGGGTGGCAAATACATGTGCCACACATTAGAATGAACAATTGCGTCACTATTTCGTATTTTTCCCAAATGTCACATGCCTTTCGAGTCTCCCGCTTTCAAGATGGCAACAGGCCGAGGAACTGATAAAATTCTCGAGAAACTTCGAACATCGGTGAACAATGGAAACTACTATGAAGCTCACCAGATGTACCGGACCGTTTGTAGAAGGTACATTTCCGAAAATGCAGAGACTGATAAGTCAAGAACATATTTAGCATATATTCGAGAATAGTAGAATTCGAGACATTGATAGTTTAAGTTGATTTCTATAGATATATTAAACAGAAGAAATACGACAGCGCCATTGATCTGTTATATTCTGGAGCGCAGCTTCTGCTTGAGCATAAGCAAATTGGTAGTGGAACTGATCTTTCGCTTTACTTGGTTGACGCGTATAAGGAAGCTGAAATTCCTGTAACAGAGGAATCAAGAGGTGCGGTTTTAACGTTATGTTTCAGTCCAATGTCAACTATTTTGCAATCTAATGTATATCCTTGTATTTTATATGTCATTCTCGTTGAAAAGCACGTATAACCAATCTTCTAAGTCTTTTACCCAATGAGCCTGGCCGTAGACGATTCATGGATGCTGCTGTCCAGTAGGCATTAGATGTATTACATAGTTGGGTTAGACGATAGAGATCGGTATCTTTTTTGCATTGAACTCCAACCAACATTTCTGATGTGAATAATCCACTGCTTGTGATTAGATGGTCCGCCAAGTTCAGTGATAGTGTTGTCGGTGATCCAGAACTGCATCATTTCATTGGGGAGATGTTGTGGAAAGGTGAAACGAAGAATGAGATTACATAATATTTTATCGGCAAATGTATGCTAAAACGCGCTACATTCTTGTTACGTCCTTGTACAGAGAAGGCTTACCCGGAAGCAGAGCCTCATTTCCTTGCTGGATTACCAGCAAGTAGTCGGTCTTACGGGAAAATGCTTGCTGAGTGGGCTTCTCAAGATCATCCGAGCAAAATCGGAACTTACATTTCACGGGCAGTGTTACAGTATGTGTATATCTATTATTCTCTGCATGATTTTTCTTTTTTCGTCCGACCGTATCACGCATATATCACCCGATGTTTAGATACCTGTGCTTGCGCAATATTCGCGATGCGAGGACCTCGTTTGATGCTTTTATCGAAGCCATGGCAGAAAAAGACTCGAGCATAAAATCCGGCACGGCTCCATATCGTCCCACGCTTGCAAGCGATCCTGTCCAAATATCACTTTACACTATACCGTTACTCAACTTTTTACAACTTTTAATTCTCACTGTCCAACGTGATGCACGGGATCTGTTTATCAAATTACGAACAAAGTACAGTTCAAGCTTGGCCGTTGAACCATCTTTTGATGACGTAAGTTAAATTCAAAACTTCCTCGCGTAATGTCATCGTGTGCAAAGTGTCTGTCCTGACTTTTTTTTTTTCATTGTTTACAGTTACTTAATAAAATTGGTGAAGTTTTCTTTGATATAAAGCCGCAGAAACCGCAGCAATACAACCTATTCCAGGACCTAATGAATTCTTTCTTATCTCCCCCTGGGAGTTCTTCTGAATCACCGGCAAGCGCAAGGATGTCGATGTCGAGCGACCTTGAGTAGTATACTGCATAAATTAGTTTATATTTATTTGAGAAAGACTTTTATCGGTATTGGAGAAATTAGTAATTAATTTTTGGAGAATGCGTTTTCAAGGCGATTTGAAAATAGTTAATAAGAGACAGTACTTGCATATATATTTAAAATTCTTCAATTGCTACCGTCATTGATGAAAAACGATGTAGACCCCAATGCAAAAGAGAAATTTTGACAATCTCCGCTCGGCATCCCATTACTAGAATCATAACAAAAATCGCTTTCAACTTTGTTATTGAAATAGAACTAGCTTGGATCTTATTAATAAAAGCATCACGTGGTAAATTTCGATGCTGCTTTTCGTCATAAGATCAAGATACTGTATTCGAGGAAATGTAAGACTAGTGAATAATTTTGTCCTTATATACACTCTGACAAACGTGATAATAATAAAAGAATCGCAATTCGCGTATTTACTTGGGTTTTTCGGCATACACAGTGAAAGTCTGCAAAACAATGCAAAAAGCTGATACCAAAATTGAATTTGATGACTTTGTTGATCAAAAGGGCTTAATATTTTTGACCGAGTTAGGCAAAAACCGACTTATCGAGTCTGCCTATGTAATAAAATGGCGCGTAAATTTTTTATTTCTTCGTTTGCTGTTTCTTTTACAATCAATCTCTTTATTTCTGAATTATGTATAGAAGCCACTAAAAAGTTACGCTTCTTCTGCCGTTGCTGGCATAGTTTCTCCTATAATCGTGCCTTTACTGATAAGAATTGTCCGATGACTTATAGATTCCAATGGAGACCACGTATGATTCGTCTGTTACTTCACGCCAAATACGCATTGATTTTTAGTCATATCAGCCTCTTATTTACGTCACATAATAAATGTTCACTTTGTCTGGTTTTTGTTGCAGCATGACACATTTTTTACTGAAACTGGTTTCGGCGAATTATTGAGTATTTGCCCCAAATGTCAGCCATGTGTAGCATCTTCGGAATCAGTGAAATTTATTACAGATTGAAACAAAAACTCGACGAATAATATACTAATACATACAGAGAAGAAGGGTGAAAAGGGATTAAATACAAAAAAAATGGCTTTCCTATCATGCATTTACAAATACGATAGCTTCTCCTTGGCACAATTACCAACAGTTTGGGATCTTGTCCCAGATTCTTTATATCCAACACCTACCATGGTGCACCTACTCTCAACCCTTCAAGCAACGGCGAATTCGGGTCATCTCTGTAAGCATATGGCGGCGGGGACCTGCTAACTAGTCCCTGAGCCATAACACCAGCTACTTCAACTCCACTACCAACTCTGACATCCACGTTGTTCGATGATAATGCTCCAAACGATTTCATTCTGCGGAGCGATGGATATTTTGGAGGAGATGAATATGGAAGCGTCGCTGAATGATTTAATGTTATTGTAGCAGAGCTTTCGGTCGAACCGCTCATGGAAGACGAAGTTGAGAACGAAGCCGTTTCGATTACATCTCTGATGAGTTCTTTCGGTTCGTCAACATCTTCGAATACGAGATCAAAATGTTCGATGCAAATGCGAACAAATAAACCAACACCTCCGCCGACTCTTTCGTCATCGGGTGATATAGTACACATGCTGACGTCGAGTGTCGGAGACCCGCTATGTACTAAATTGGGCGCAAGCATGACTGCTAGATTGTACGATGTCATTTTATTCTCTTCTCGATGCTCTGCAATGTCGCGTAATAATGAAAACACATGTCGGAGGAGGATTATTGCCGCAGGAGAGAGTAAAGAGAAGACTTTATTTCGGATGAATTCCACTCGGTCGAGTGGTGTTGGTTTTTGCGATATCTGCCGGAGAACATCGTATAAATCGGAGGGAATTATGGGTTTAGGAAGTTGATGGAAGAACATTTTTAGTAAGACAGCTGCGGTGTGTACTCCGTAATCTTCTAATTTTATTGGGTTGCCTCTGTCATAAGCTTCTCGTGCTTGTCGTAATAACATAGAGTTTGGTGATCGTCGAAACACACCTTCTGTATAAAGACCGTTAGCTCTCAAATAAGCGACACACTCTTTCACGACTCTCGGGATTCCTTTTTCTCCTGCTGAACCCATCAGTACTTCGATTGGTACGCCAAACATCAAATGACCATGTTCATCATATGATTGCGATGATGGGAGAGCTATCTTATCCTCATATCTGATGTTGTATTCGTATACAACTGGCGGAATGTCGATCTGAGTGAGCGGCACATATCTCGCCAGTTCAGAAAGCGTACTAACATATTTAACCTTACGCAGGAATTTTGGACTGTGATGATGAATTTTTAATTGTGAGTGAAATGGATATTCGGGAATCAAGTAAACCGGGCAGTTTGAGATAAACTAGGTCCTCACCTTATGACAGCGCTCATTAAATCCAATATTAGGCGTGTCCATCTTGACGCGTGCACGACGTAAAAAGATTTGAGATTTTTCTTGTACCTTTTATAATGAAAATTAGTATAAATACATAAGGTCCATATATCAAGCCTGCTGTTCTTGAATCTTACTTTCTGCCAAGGCTGCTGTAAGCTTTAAGTATCCATGACCATCCTGGTCTATATTTCGCGCCGCCAGCAAAGAACACTACCGAATAGTCGCTTTCTACAAACAAGTCAAGACGTTGTAGGATGCGACTGATGATGAACAATGGAGTGAGTCGGAATGTTTACATATTACATGCTATTTGCAAAATTCGCAATAATTACCCCAGAATTTTATCATAATCTACGTCTTTGGGATTTGGTAGATTACAAGCACAAATGACAACCATAGGTTTACTTTCAAAATCAACACCTTCAGAAAGCAAACATAGTCTCAGTTAGCATGTTCCACAGTTGGAAACTTGGACGAGAGAATGAATGTTAAGTATAAGATAAGACATTGAGAGTAACAATGCATATTATTTCAAGAACTACCAGTATCTACGGGGGGGGGGGGCAACTGGGAGTAAACCAGGGGTGGGGCGGGAGCGGGTATCACATATAACATAGTTTTATTAATACTCTACCTGCTTGATATATGACTTTGGTGTTGACATAGTCTGCCAGAGCCTCTTCGTCAAACTGACTAGACGCAGGTGTCAACTCAGTATAGTGTTTATCGAACCAATTCTTCCACATTATGTTTGTTGCAACTGTTTGTCTGTATAGTTCTTTCTATTTAAGTGTTAACGTTTAAATAGATGCGGGGTTCAAATTAAGCTTTTATTGTTACTATTTAAATAGAGAAAGATAATTAAAGTTCGGTCACTCCGTTACAATGTTTAATTGAGAATGATAGAATAAGAATGGTGTCAAGAAATTGGTGTGGCATCTTGGTTTTATTAGTTCCACGTGATTTCATAAACCAAATAACTAATACGTTTATATTATTAATAATGTTATCCAGTTGAGAGAGCGCACAAACCACGGGAGTCGGGAACAAGTCAACGCTTAAATGTTTTCGGTGTGATTGAATGACAACCTTGTGTAAAAGACTTATTATCCTCATTGAACGATTAACTTATTAGTGGCTATCATTAATATAACAAGCTAAATGATTCACCTCTCGATCTTTTTAGAAATCAATTACGAAACGGATGATACCAGCCGTCATGGTTATTGTGAGCAATAAATTCTGATATAGTTACTACGAATTAAACTAGCAAGTCTACAACTGCGCTCTTAATCAAGACAGGAAACACAGGCGATATCTCTATCTATATATGTTTCCTTTGTAAACACAAACCAAGCTGGATAACAAGCTAAATAAAGAACGCAAATATTCAACTAGACAGTAATCATATGAATGACGCCATCATCTTTTCTTTTTCCGACTCGCTTTTGCCTAGCTGTTTCTCAAAGAAATAGCCCACGTGTCAATCGTCTTCGCATCATATGTGTGCTCAATCCACATTGGAACTACAAATTCGGCCTGTACGAGAGTGTGGTATTCCGATTTCTAAATTCTGATATCAAATCCTGCATCAATGTTATTCGGAAAGATCCAACTACAAACTTTTTTACCACAGTAATCACGCGATAATTTATCACAAATGTCAAGTATGTAAAGCCTTACTTTTTTAATGATTTGAACAAATACAGTCTCTACCCCCCTATTTTAGCTACTCTGAGCAATTATCTAATGCTATTAGAACTAAAAGACCGATAGAATCCCCCACCATTGCCTCCAGATTTGGAATACAAACTTGTGTTTATAAAGACTGGGAAATAATGGGGGCTAGTTGAGCACTCGTAAATCTCCTAGATATGACCGAATTTTAAAAACGAAACTATATTATTTATAGTGCACGTTGTATATTTATATTCTAACTTCGTTGGCATGAATTTACCATTGAACTAATGCAGCAAGTCAAGTAATGAATATGGGTCCCATAAAATATTCACTGAACGGAAATCTGTCTTGAAAGAACGAAATTATATACGATGTGCTGGAAATGACTTTTTTTATTTTGCATTGTTGGAAATTATTTATTTGTTACTAAAAATTCAATACTTCAAATCTTAGTCTTAAACCCCAAATGTTAGACATCTCACATGCTTTTTAGGATAACCAAAATAAGTTCCGCAGAAAACGTTCTTGATCAAACTTGCATAGCTGAGACTTGACTCGTTATCGCTACTTTGCAGATCGACAATGAACTTCACGGACGCAAGAAATCAACGCGTCACGAGACTCATTTATTATACTTTTATAACAGCGTTAATTTTTTAATGCGGCATTGTTCACGGGGCCTCAGAATTTCTCATTAGGATTAAGTCTTCAATCATCACACAAGTTTCTTGCCTGAAGGAAATCTGTGCAGCAGAAGGAAGGAAGATTCGCATAAAAGCTAACTAATATAGAAGTGCTAACATAGACGCCGTATGTCTGATGCCGCACGCCTGAAAAGCTCATAATATCGTTAATGACGAGCTGGAACGTTTTAATGCGTAGTCAATATTTCTATCACACCCCAAAAAATATATCCATTAATGATCATATCGTCAAGTCGTTTGATATTGTTCGTAGCTTTATTCATCTATAAATCATTCAACATATCTTTGACATAGCTGTAATATTCAGGAGTCACGTATTGCTGCATCTCTTGCTTAGTTACCCAAGCAAATTCAACGATCTCCTTGTTATCGACTTGTGCCTGTCCAGCGAATATGTGGGCCTTGAGGAAGAACACCTAGCCCAGAAGTAGACGTAGTAGCAAATAAAGATGGCGAAGCGCACAAAAAATAAACTCAACAGACATACTAAACTAACCTTCGCTCCATCGTAAACATCACTCTCTCCAGCCGGAAAATCATACGCACAATATCCAATTGGTTTACGAGAGACAAACCAAACGTCCATATTCTCGCCGCATTCCTCGGCCAATTCTCGTTTAGCTGCCTAGAAACAAAATCGGATTAACATCAGATGTCATGCTGTGACTCTGTATAATCAGACAAATTTCCATCATACCTGATGCAATAACTCTCCTTCAGCAGTATTCACGCCGCCCTGAGGAAATTGCCATGCATGCTCCTTTCGCGGCTTCCGCACAATCAAATATAGCGTTCTTTGCAGTGCACGATCCAACGACGTCATATCATTTATTCGATCTGCCTCAGTCACCCTACTTGCCATAGTTATCTTCTCCTCGTCCAAATCACTGCCCGACCCCGTCTCCTCGGTGTAAGTAGTGCTGGTATTCGTCTCACTACTACTCTCAACTTTGCTTTCATTACTTTTCTTCGAATTGCTCTTCTTCTCTCCGTCTCCAGCCTTTTTAGCCAACCAATTCTTCTCAGCAATGCTCCCTTTCTTGAAATAGAACTCTACTGGAAACGGGGCTGCGCGAGCCTGTTCTAGACGCTGTTGATATTTATAGTATTCGCGTTCGAACGGGTGGAGATTGCGGGTTATTATTGGGCAACGGGAGAGGACTATTCCAACGACTACACGATATCGTTTTTTAGGTTCAGTCGCGTAGGGTGAATTTGTTATTACGAATTCTTGGGGCTGGGAAGGAAGGGCTGATAGAAGAGAACGTCGGAGTGTGCATAGGGGAAAGATGGAGATAGGAGTATATTAGGAAAGAGGATGTAGGAAGAAATGCGTGACGAGTACGAGAATGTGTCGATATGAGATGGCAATTTGTCCGATGCGCATACTTTTACGACGTCCCTTTTCATCTTAAGGACGCCTGAATCCTACCAGCAGGTTTATGGATAGACCGCGTTTGTATTCTATTATGTTTTAATTGTGAAAACGGTCCTCCAACAACAGATTCACCTAAGACCCTAGATTCAATTGCGATTGTTGAGAGAGATACCCGTGAAAGCACTAGTCGCTGTAATAACTTGGGCGTCATTTTGTTGTCATTAACATTCCAATCACCGAATTCGGTCACTAGTCAAAATTTTTTTCATTATCACTACCAAACCTTTACATCACGTGAAGATTATCGCAATCAGCTGATGTCAAATTTTGCATAACCGCGTTCCATTCCGTTAATAATAGCATCAATCTGATCCCGGCACACCCCTAAGATTATGTCTCACTGGCAAACGCTACAACTTAATTGCAGCTCAGAATAAATAAATCCATTGAAAGCGAAGCTAATCCAAAACAAAAGCATCTTCAAAAATTTGGTAACGATATAGACGCGTTTGTAAACGCGTGGGCGTACCTAAGGGTTTTTCTCAGCATCGCTTCATAATTGTGACTAATGTCATTAATTGTATTACAACTTACAACAATAATCGCAGTCTGGACGAATTTTTTCGGACCAGACTATTCCTCCTAAAAGCTCTAACCTTGTCACTTAGTCCAGTAATACTCTTCGTTTGGGTGTCGAGAGGTAATGTCGTTAAAACGGAATAGTTCCAAGTAACTCATAAAATTATAGGCTAACAATAAATCCATCAGTAATTAATATTACCAATTAACACTGGAGTTAAACTTTGTTCAGTAAATTGGCCAGCAGAATTAATTACAAACACTCTCGAATGAGAGAGTCAGCTTGCCGTTACGCGACACGAGTCATTACCTAGGTAGAATGTTATCCATACTCAATTGACAGTAACTTTATCAATGTATTAAGTAAATATCCTCGAACGGCGAACCCTTATAATTATATTCTTACAACATTAGAATTGTTTATACGATAACAGAGATAACAATATCTCATTCACATTGATAACATCAAACCTAACCTTTTTAATAAAATTATTAAATTTTCGCAACGAAGAAACACATAGTAAAACCACTACTTTCCGAGACTTGCCTGTTTTTGATACAAATACTATTGTTAACACATTTCTAACTCTTAACAAAATTTTAAGATAAAAGGTTTGTTATGTCAATTTTGGGAACAATATGCAGGGTCGAGTATGTTGAATGGACAATAAAATTGGCTAAATTTCAGTCATTGGTTGCAAAATAAGAGTAAGAAAACTGTTGTTGTTTTCAAGTCATTTTTCAGACTTTGATGCAAAGCCGCACGCTGGGAAATAGACATATTTATAGGTTGTAGAATTAATTTTCAATAAA
Source organism: Paraglomus occultum (assembly GCA_910592205.1). Taxonomy (NCBI): domain Eukaryota; kingdom Fungi; phylum Glomeromycota; class Glomeromycetes; order Paraglomerales; family Paraglomeraceae; genus Paraglomus; species Paraglomus occultum. The sequence continues at coordinate 27,236 of CAJVPJ010000186.1, forward strand.
ATATAACGGCAAGGTAAATTTGATATATTTGTAGTTTCACGTTTTTCAGTTTACGATGTTTGCGTACCTCCTCCAGAATTGACTAACTAATTTTGTAAATTAATGAGAAAGCATCGTAAGTTTGTAGTAGAGAGCAAATTTTATACTAAAATTTATTATTAAGTCTACCATTTCTATTTATTAAAACAATTTATTATTTATGTACGTTGCTACAATAACTATCTTATATAATAATTGTATTTTTTTTTTCTCTTCAAAATTTGACTGTATGTGTGTAGCATTTAGTAGATTACAGCATACCAGCAAAAATTAATTATTGGTTTCACATAGTTTTTGCATAAACACTAATCTATGCTTGTCTGTTACATTATTCGCGGTAAACTTTTTAAAAATGTTTACACTCCTTTTTCCATTAACTTTGACCCATCATTTCAATTCAGCTAACATAAATTTCCATATCAGTCTTATTGAATGAGAATGTCTTTTGCATTTACATTTTATACGTTTTATTTCTATGTATTTTACTTATTAAATTCTGCTAGCATTATTAAACCGCGATGAAATTTACTTTTATGCCTTCACAGCTACTATTGAGGTGAATAAAAAAGCGCATATGCGTTATAAAATATACATATATATTAAACATTTGTCTGTGGTTAGATACATTATTACGAGTCGAAAATTATCAGCTCCTCGTTAAGAATTTTGCTGAAATTTGCGATTTTTCTTAGATTCTGGTTCTTTTTTAAGCCTACCGAAATGCCGCTCTAACTTCTCGCAGTCTCAGCTTCCTACTTGGTTCTCTCTTCCGCAACCTGTTCTAAAAACTCAGATAACAGTAAAATTTTATACAAAATGTGAATTATTCAATGTTGTGTAGTAAATGTAAAGACTCGCTTTATTGACACTAATATGAAAAGCTTCTTCACGACATCATTCATCATTCGTTTGCTCTGACTTATCCTCCAATTGCATAATAATACCTCCTTTTATTGGGGTATGTGATTCATAGTGAATATTATAGCAGAACCTTATTGGGGGTCTATCTGAACACGAAACCAAAAAGGCATGTATTTGATAGAAGTTTGGAAGCAATTCTACTCAATTAGAAACAAGCGACGTAATATTTATCGTACTCGCTTTTTGTGTTATAATCGAGATCTGGCACTTCTTGCGAAACATTAACCGCTGGCTGCAGCCGAGCTTGCAACTGGAAAAAAAAAACAAGGCAAGCAACGCATAAGGGTTACTTTTGCATAAAATAATAAATCAGATATTAATATTAATAGATAATCATCTTTGTTTATGACGCACGAGACCTTGATTTCTTAGATCTTCAGATCTATTACCCATTTGTTCAAATTGTTTGTCCGATCTCATTTCCCACTCGATAGCACAAATTGACGCCCAATCAATTTCCAATTCGTTATTATTATCCAATCACAATTAACTGAACCAGCTAATGCACATGGGGTGACTCCGGCTTTTTTTTTGGCAGTAAAAATAAATAACAGTAATTGCAAGAATGAAAGCAGAGTGCAACAGATACGATAAATTTCATAAAAATTATTATAAATTTTTTGCGTCACGAACAGATCCACCGAGATGTCTAAACACAGCTCGTTTTTTCTCGCATAATTCCACATGCCCATCATTTTTCGGAAATAAACGAAAAAACAGTCACACGATTCCCCCCCCCTTCCCTGCATAAAAATAAAATAATTTCTTTGGCCGCGGCGTATTCCTTGTTGCTGACCACTCGTCCTCAAAGTGTGGCGTTTGTTGCGCAACAAATTTGAACGCCGTCACTACGTACGCCCTCAAAGATGTATTTAAGCTTTGACAAACAATACATCATGTTTAAACAAATAGAAAATAATTGTCCGAATAGGCCCAAACATTAAGATATTTAATGTTCTCGTGACATACCGAACACTCAGTCATGAAGTTTGGCCATCACCTCAAGACCTCTCTATATCCAGAGTGGACCTTCTACTATCTAGACTACGAAGGTCTAAAGGTAGAATTAAAAAAAGGTACACGCGGAAAACAGTGGGACGAAGATGCCGAAACCAGTTTCATGGAGCTCTTGGAAAAGGAGCTCGACAAAGTCTACAATTTCCAAGCTGTTAAATCGGGAGAAATCGTTAGACGAATGGAATACTGTGAGAAGCGGATAAACGAGTTAACCGAGTCAAAGGATACAACCGAAGATGATTACGTGGCGATTGAACACGAGCTAGGATTGATTATTGCTGATGTTCACGATCTGGCTAAATTTACAAGATTGAACTACACAGGTTTCTTGAAGATAATAAAGAAACACGATGTAAGCTATTCATCATCAATCAGTTGGATTAACTACTGGCAATTTGGAAAGTTATTACGCCAAATGTGTCAAACTGTTAGATTAAGGTGGACGTAAAGAATAAAACCAAGAATAGACACTCGTACATTGCACACAGTCCCATTAACACTATGCATTTTGCTCATCGTTCCATACCATCTATAGAAACAAACGAAATGGGTTGCCAAACCAATGGTTCTAGCCCGGTTAAACCTCAAGCCCTTCTACAAGGAAAACAAGGACGCTCTGATCGTAAAAATATCTCGACTCTACGACATCGTTCGCACGCGGGGACATCCTGTAAAAGGCAACAGCGCTCAAGGCAAGACGCAACAAAACTTTGTCCGCAACACCAAAAAATACTGGGTTCACCCTGACAACATCACAGAACTAAAGCTTGTCATCCTCCAGCATCTACCTGTGTTGGTGTTTAATCCCAACAAGGAATTCGAACCAGCTGATTCGGCGATTTCTAGCATCTACTTTGACAATGAAGATTTTGAATTGTATGTTGGAAGGGTTGAGAAGAATGAAGGAGCCGAAGCCATTAGACTGCGATGGTATGGCGATATGGACAATCGGGAAATCTTTGTAGAGCGTAAGACACATCGAGAGGACTGGACTGGGGAGAAAAGTGTAAAGGCCAGGTTCCCAATTAAGGAGAAATACGTAAATAAATATTTGAGAGGAGAACATAGCATGGAGAAAGCATTGCAAAAGTCAAGGAATAAGGCCAAGAGTGAAAAAGAAATTGAGAGCCTCATTACATTGTCTAAGGAAATACAATATAGCATATTGAGCAGGAAACTCAGACCAGGTATGGAATAGACTATTTGGAATATCTAGTAACAATTTATCAATCGCTCACCAACACAGACATCCATGCACTCTTACTCACTCCCTTGCATTTCAAAACAATTGTGCAAATACAGTTCTTCGAACTTTCTACAACCGCACAGCATTCCAACTCCCTGGTGATGCTCGCGTACGAATATCACTCGACACAGAACTCACGATGATTCGTGAAGATAATTTTAAAAATGATCCCAAACTACGTTCCGGAAACAATTGGAGACGAATGGATATTGGTATAAACTATCCATTTGATAATTTACCCGAAGAGGAATTAACGAGATTCCCGTATGCAGTGCTGGAGGTCAAATTACAGACACAGTTGGGGCAGGAGCCACCTGAATGGGTTCAGGAGCTAGTGAACAGTCATCTGGTATGTATAGCGTATACCAGCACCTGACATTCGATACTTATCGGTGAACCGGACGTTAAACACTTGTCTTTTTTTTTCTATAGGTTGAGCACGTCCACAAGTTTTCCAAGTATATTCATGGTGTTGCAACGCTGATGGAAAGTCGTCGCGTTCCTCTTTTGCCATTCTGGCTTCCTCAAATGGACGCCGACATTCGCAAACCGCCCATCCCTCGTATTGGTATCACGCGTAGTGAACCAAACACACCGGCGAACGAAGCTAATAAACGTCTCGGGCACGACGACTCGCATATTGAAGTTCTCGTCGATGATATTGGTTCACGTGAATCAGAAGGTTTAACAGAGAATACTCCGCTATTGTCTAGAGCAAATGGGAGAAGTTACGGTGGGAACGGTAGTGCGTCAGCGTCTTATCAGAACGGTGGACACCCATATGAAGCCGAGGAAGGATCGTCATCTGGAATGGTCGGACACATACCGACCAAGTTCCAAGGGAAGAGGGTTTATATCCCTGTAAGAGTTGAGCCTAAAGTATATTTCGCTAACGAGCGGACATTCTTGTCTTGGTTGAATTTTACCGTTATTCTTGGAGGATTTGCTGTTGGCTTATTAAATTTTGGCGATAAAATCGGGAGAGTTGCTGCAGGGATGTTTACTCTAGTCGCAATGTCTGTGATGCTGTATGCTTTGTATATGTTTCATTGGCGAGCACAAATGATTAGAAGGAAGGAATATGGGCCATATGACGATAGGGTTGGGCCTACTTTCCTTTGTTCCGCATTGTTATTGGCAGTGCTGATTAATTTCTGGTTGAGGTTTGGCGACGAGGAATGATTAGTAAGCAATCAAGGAAAAAAAAAAAGGCAAATGCTTTGTAATCGGAAAAGATGACTACTAATTTTGTGTAGTAAGATGGAAGAGGTTCCTCAGTTATGATTTACGTCAAACTTAATAACTGTATAATGCTAGAATATTTGTATTTTTTTATGTGTGTGTCCAAATTTCATGTTTACCGAATCCGATTATCTTTCTCCAATTTCACTTTTATGATTCCCTGTAGTATTATTAATGTTGTAAAATTTCAGAGTTGAGTACCCTGGGATAGCATATCAAGAACTTTACTCGTAAACAATAAAGGAGTCAATTGTGATTGGCGACTTGCGCAAAATTGTTTCGCAATGACGTTATTGAATCAAAATCGTCTTTAGGTTGGCGTGGCATATATCTCCGTGCTTACTGAGAATTAGAGTAGTGTTAAACGCGCCGATATGTTAGTTGTGTTAACTAATATTTAAGACAAACATTTATAAATTTTGTGAGATGATGCGAAGCAGAAATGCAAGATTACTTTAATCCCAAAACCAAACACAACAGCTAACTAGTTTGATCGAGATCTCAAAGATGTAAAGTAGTGGCTCACGAATGATTTATCTAAAAAAATTTTGACATTAAATATTCTCTTTTCAACTGCATTTGTTAGCATTATAGTCACGTTCTTATTATTTGGCAAATATTTATTTTCTTTTCAAGAATAAGAATAATAGTTGAAATTAACCTCTGTCTTAACATACAAATACATTCTGTTTATAGTTCTTTTCCCTTCTGCTCTCCTTTCATACATTATTTATCAACATTGCTATTTCCAAGTTTTTTCTGTTTGTTTGAATGCTGGCCAGTTAATTTTTTATTAATATTACAGGGCTTACTTTTTAATTTTAATCAAAGATTTGTTCAAATTGTTCTCATTATCCTTGGTAAAAGGGTTACCGTTTTAATTAATAAAATAATCAGAGCATTTTTCGAGTATGCGAATTCAACCTTGTAAACAATAAATTCTATTTATTCGTGATCAAATTCTTCAACAAATGGTCAAAGATAGTTTTGTCAATACACTAACAACTTAATTTTCATTATTCTTTTCAAATTGACTAGTATTAATATTGACTGAACGACTTGGTATTAACCAGAATTAATTTTTTTACATTGCGATAATTAGTTTATATTTAAAAAATTATAGAAGAGCTTAATTAAAAAAAACTTTTACTAATTATTGTGTACCGATTTTATTTAGAAATTCGAGCTGACTAAGTTGCATTTTCTCAGTTATGAGCTGTAAAACCGTATAATCATTCTATTTAATTAAAATTTTTTTAAATTTGACTAAAATAATTATAATATTAAAATTATTCCAAGTAATTTATAATGGCTATAATGCTAACATAACGCTACTTGAATTACAACAGTGAATCGCGTTAGCTGTCCTCATATTTTATTATAACGTTTCGTGATGGTTGGTACGATTTATATTTTCTCACGTGATCACAATGAAAACGCGAATTCCCGCGCGAAACGGAAAAATACTCAACTCGTGACCCCTGAATTTGTTGAAAAGCAAACGTCGATCATTATTCTTTTTCTTTTATGTTCGATGCATATTCATTAAACAACGCGAAATGGTACGCGCAAGTCAACGTGCACTAGTTTCATTCAGGCACCATTATACATTAATTATAACCATCAATTATAGGATGGAAGGTATAACTATTGTCATTTGAGCACAACTAATGCACTTAAATTCGATCAATGGCGCACGCTCGACAAGTTGAAACCGTCTGGTTTGTACAAGTCAGTCTATTCCCTTTGTAAAAAGTATTAGTCATAACACGATAGCGTTTTTGTAGATATATCGATCCCTCGGCAGTATACAGATTCTCAGGATGAATGTAATTACAATCTTGGACTGACACATCGGCATTGAAATCGTAAATGACCTTTTTTTTTTTATCTTACTAGCGACCTTGATGCCAGCTAACCACAACAAAAATCAATCACTGACCGGGAAATGGGATGACTTTGCGACTGACTTTTTCAAACGTGAAAATTCGACAAGGATAAATGGAACGGCGAACGCGAGACGAATAAGAGAGTACAGGGATATATAAGGGTAGGAGGCATACTGCGAAGGAATTTCTATTATGATCATCGAGAATGGGAATCAAAACCAACAACTTGTTTTAGTTCCAGTCAAAATTTCTTAATTAATAAACAATCAATAACGCGTTCTCCGTTTATTAGAAAAACTGCATATTGTAACTAACTCTGATCGCAAATATAAGCGTGCTTCATGTATGGACAAGCGATATGTGGCGGCATACTTTATTTCCAGTATTATCTGTTACGATATAGTTATCACACGTTGTTGGCTTTTGACTCTAACTTGACTGCTACCACCTGACAGAATATTAATATACGCGAAAGTAAACCACATATTAATTCGTTGGAGCACAAAACTCGCATGTCATTGAGTTATTGTTAATCAGTAAGAGATTGTGTATCACATTCTAGCTGCATTTGTCAAAAAAATATATTACGTTTACTCAACTTTATAAACAAAAGGTACTTCTTGTGAAAATTGCAAATTCGGGATGCGTCAGAATTTGATTCGCCTATATAAGCGTGTGGAAATGTTATCATGTTTCGATCAAACCTTTCACCTGAAAATACGAGTGAGCTTTGCTTTGCACGGACCTTGATGAAAAATCAAAAGTGAGAAAGACTTGAGCTGTTTGGAAAATAATATTGCGTAGCTTATGATATCAAAGTGTATTTACAAGAAATAAATGTTTTGAGTTTAACATGTTTTCAATGCATGCTACGTAAGCTATTTCGCAAAGGAAACAATAAAATTATATCATTTCAGGTATGCAAGTTGAGATAACCGCTTATAACGCTATTATGATAAACTATAAAGAAAACACCCTCAATCACCAAAAACAGATATTTACAAACACCTATTAAATTATATTAATGTTCTAGCCTCGCGTTCTATCAATTATTTCCTGCCCTTTCTTCTCCTCCCTGGTGAACTGGAATTCGTCTCACTGACAACAATATCTCCTCCCGCCAATTCTGGATTATCTTGCATAGAATTATGGGCAGAGAAATGGCACATGAGATCCCGAACTTGTTCTTCAAGGTCTTTGATCATTTTATCTTTTTCTTCCATCTGAGCTTCAAAATATTGTTGTTTTCTTAATAATGAAGCCGTCATCTATATCAGATAAGGGTATTCAGGTAAACGTTCTGGCCAATAAACACGTAATTATTATACCTGCGCAAACTTACTTCTTTCTCCTCTTTGTATTCTTTTTCGATTTTCTCCGCCTTTTCTTTCACCTTCTCGTACTTTTTCTCAAGAGCCCGTTTATCTTTCTCAAGACTCGGTATCCTCTCTTTTTCAAGCACGTTTTTGTCATTTATTGCTTTATCCCTCTCACTCTTGAGGACTTTCATTTCATCAGATATACTTTGGACTTGTGCTGACAGAGATGAGAGCTGAAGGGTGATTGAATTGACTTTTTCTTCATAATAAGTCCGTTGAGAAGACAGTTGCGTAGTCAAGAGGTATGAATACTCGAGACCTATAGCATCAATTTTATCCTGCAGTTGGCATGAAAGCAAGTCATACATAAGTTTCTGCAAGTATGTGAAAACATACTATTGAACAATAGTATACCTGTCCAGCTTGCTCGGTGGGTGGCGCCTGGACTTGCGGGGGCGCATTCGGGCTGGGTAGTTCAACTAGCTTTCCATCAGACTTGTTTTGAATAAGGCGATGCACGTACCTGAACATTTGATAAACACCTACTATTAATATACATTGCTCTAACGCAGGCAAACGTTCTCAGTTCTGCTTACCCATCCCCAGCATAGTCCCATACTCGCTGTGTTTCCAATTCTAAAGCATACAGATGGGATGTCTGTTCGTAATGGCTATATGCATGTTTTTCTTGGTATCTCCCACACCCGATATTTCCACATAGAAGACATATCCATAGATTTTCCGTCGCACCGCAGACACCACACTCATTCTGTTCAAGGGAATTTTCCAGAATGTCCCGCTTCTGAGAATACCGGCAGACGGGACAACTAATAAGATATACAGTGAGTAAGTGAAATTGGTTTTACGTTACTCTCATCAAGAATTCATACTCTCTTCTCACCTGCTGTCACCCCACTTGCTCAAACAATGACAATGAAAGGTATGCTGACACAATATAGTCAATAATCCTGTGACACCTGCGTCCATTCTTTCTAGACAAACGGGGCATGTTGGCAATTCGTACAGTGAAGAAGCAGCAGAGCTCTCATCTGGCGTTTTTGTCTTAGAACCGTCTTGGTCAGATTCAAAAGGGTCATAAAGGAAAGGGAAAGCGTATGGTGGCAAAGAACTAGAGTGAAACTCTATGGATTGGACGTAGACTATATGGCAGATTTCAGGCTTTAATGGAACAGCGTGTTAGATACATTAGAATGACGTAAAAAAATAAGTAGGTAAATCCAAATCTCACCTCCATAGAACTAAATGGACGTCCGTTGAATTGATCATAAAAATCCCTCGCCGCTCGCGGGTGACGAAACTTCATCAATACCATATACTTGTTTGGTGCAGAGTCTCTATCAAGTCAACTGGTGTTATTCTTAAATGTCTACAATCATCAAACGACACGACACCCTCCAAACCATGCCCAAGTCTCTAACTTTTTATAATCCTCACCTAATCATTCTAAAATGACTGACATAGTTTCTCACAGGCGCAACAAATCCCAAAAAGTCAGACGCACTCATATATGATGGGACTGCCAAAACAGCCAATATGGTGCCAGCCGTATCGTGGATGCTATTATTCTCTTCAACAGACTGTGATTGAATATTTTGTTGTGGTGATGATTGACTATTGTCCTTTATTTCTTTTTTGCCTCGATACAAGTGCAATATACCATAACTGATATTAGTCACGCCCGATTTTAAAGGAATAAATTCGCCTGTTGGTGGAATCACATTGTGATTGGTAGAAGAACGCGATTTGGAATTAACAGGTATGGACGAATCAGAGGTAGTATTTGCGGTTGTAGCTATTGTTGCAGTTGCCGGAGATGATATAGTTTGGCGCCCTGTGCTCACGCGTGCATCAGCCTCATGATTATCTTCATTTTTACTCTT